>CM067321.1:34010936-34063436 GCA_034231615.1 Meghimatium bilineatum
CCGAGTTGTGGACAACATGCCATATTTATATCAGCTTTGCCTGCCATAATGAAACATTTTGTGTGTTGTTCTGTTTTACTTTACTTCAGTATAGCATTTAATGTACTACTTAAAATCGTCTTCAGTTATAGTAGGCCATATTTTATTTGTATGTATTACTGTATTGTTATAATATTGACAGCGCAGTGCGCGAAATAGTAAAGATATTTCAGGAGAAAAATACTGAGTTATTGTAACAATTGTTTGTTTTTGTATGTTCAAATCCACCCTTCCTCGCCGCTATTGATTATTTTTTTTTTGTTGGGGGGGGGGGAATAGTATTATATATTATATTTTTCATACGGGGTCATAGTTATTCAGAAGCTGTGTTAAAATCGGATGTGTCAGGCCGAAAGACGCAAATATCATAGCTAAGCTGTAAACTCTGCCACAATACATTCGGTTCTGCTAATCTGTAGAAGTTGGAGAACGATCGCATCAGAACAAGATTGCAGCGTGGAAATGGAAAACTATTTTTAGTTTTCCATTTCAATATTTTTATATAAATAGGGGAGGGGGAGGTCTGTCAGTAACACCGGGGGAGACTTTCTGTTGTTGGTGTGTTTATTTAATATTTCTTTCTCAATGCTAATGAGTAGTTTAGTTATTTCAGGGAAAGGGGAAGGGTGTTGTCATGTGACATAACTTGGGCCTATGGGAAGTTTCTCCATATCTGTTTTTATACCCCAGAATACTCTTCAGTGCTGACTTAAAGCCACCTTTTATTCAGATGGGGAGTCTATGTATAATGTAGAACAAACATTTCAACATTTTGTACGAAGAATCCAATCACATGAATGCTACTGCTACAATTTGATTGATGATATTTGTCCGTCGTAATCAACGATGACCAAAACTCAACTATTTTAGACCCAGACCTCCAAGTACAGGACGCTGTTCATTGGTGTTGATTAAGACAATATTTTTTTTTGGGCCCCTGTGTTCCTGATAATGTTTTTAATTTTGTATTATCCTCAACTATAAAGATTTTCGTTGCCATGGTGACGCGTTTGTTAGTTACTATTGATAAATTGTATGTTGACAAGACGTTTTCTATTTGCAAATTATTTGGTCAAAGATGGGACCAAACAACAAACAGAACATATAATTTGTTGCCATATCATATACATATAGAAGTTATGCCTGTATTATATTGTACAAAATTTTGTTAATATGTAATTAAAACTTATGTTTCGTGCTCCAACTTCCACTGGAACTTACTTAGTGGGCGTGCGCATCTTAAACTCGCGTGCGCATCTTAAAATCGTGTGCTCGTGCGCTTCTTTAAACTCGCGTGCGCGTGCGCATCTTAAACTCAAAAGGGCATTTACTCTATAGTCCGTTCACATTCTACTGAAAACTTTGGACATTTTTGTTTAGAAAAAAATACTTATTGATAATTTGTTTTGATATTTTGCACATACTATTATATTGTTATTAACTTCACATTTTCACCTTCATTATGTTATCTATGTTACGTTAACTAGTTTGATGGGCTATGTTTACTCTTCTTCGGCTATTGATAAATCACATCCCTCAATCTGTACACAATTTTATAATGTTTGGTAGTACATGTGTGTTCTGTACCTGAAATAAAATATATTTTAATTATCCGGCTCTGACCGGGTTCGAATCCTGCTGCAGTCAATTGTGCATCCGCGTTCAGAATGCAATGACGAGCTACCGAAAGTATTTATTCATTCATTCATTTTCATTTTGCGCTGAAGTTAGCGCATAGGGCAGAGGTCAGATCTCTCCAATTATGTCCATTCAAAGCTATTCTGTGCAGTTCTTGAATAGTATGAATATTGGTTGTTTTACTTTCTCTAAGTATTGTTCTTCTGAGTGTTTCTTTTGGTCTACCTCTTACTCGTATGCCTGTACGTAACCATTCAAGAGATTGGTGGTGTATTCTGTTGGTATCTGCGCGTAGGACATGCCTGATGTAGGACCAACGGCGTTTGATTGAAAAAGAATTGGAATGAACTGACTTCTGTTACACAAATCGGTCTGGACTTTACGATGTTAGTTGATTAATTCAACGATCGACGGAGTGACTCATACTTGATTAGAGAAACACCCTCCATCAACGGACGTCACTACCGGAAGTCGAAAGTATTTATATTGCCTAGAAAATACTACAAAAAAAAATGCTGGGTTGATGGCTACGTCCTGAATAGGATATGCACCCAATCTTTTATTGGATATAATTGTGATATTCCGGGCACTGTTCTTGTCTACTATTGACACGAGACAGTCGCCTGTTGAAGATCTGTCGGATAATGGGAAACAGTCGTATGAAATGACTTATTTAACTTTTCACGAGATTTTCATTTGTCAATATAATTATAATATATGTGACTGCCAAATAACATCAAAGAAATTGTCAAATGAGTTAAAGAAAAGGTTGTTTGTTGCACAAAATAGGTGAATCATGTATTTATCAAGTCCGTCTCCAGATGTCCTACATGCCGATCTCATACAAGGTCACGTATTTTAGCTAATGCCACGGATAATTTCTCGCTTTGTATATACTCTGTTTTGTCAGCTAACTAAAAACACGGAAAAGATCACATATTATGTTCAAGAAAAATGCTGCTGCATAAGATGATGACTACAGCAGCCATTGAAAAGTACTGGCCATTTGTAAAAATTGTGGGTATGGTCATCTTTACTTGACTTTTCTGCCGCTGTGTGAGTTGCTATCGTCTTGATTAACATGTACCAACGCAACTGGAAATATTTTGTAATGTTTTACTTTATGAACACAGTACGTATGACTCAAGAACTATCATTTGGCAGTGCTGAAACGGTGTAAACTTGTTTGGTTTAGACATGTATCGAGACACGACTCACTTTCTAAAATTACCTTACAAGGAACAGTTGAAGTTGGAAGGAGAAGATTTGAACAAATAAAATGCTGGATTGATAACATCACGGGATGGCTGAGGCTAGAGATGTTTGAGGGTTTTGTTATGCTGATGTCTCCAATGTGACACCCCCATGACCCTGACTTTTATTGGTCTTGTTATTGTTTATATTATTATGTCTTCATGACCTCGATACGTCCTAACACTTGATGCTATATAATCAACGTTTCATCTCTTACATTGACTGTGTTGTTTATAATGTTAGAGAATCGTTTTATAACATGCATAATTCTGTTCTTATTGCTCAGTTTTTTTAATAATAATGTCAAATCATTTATTTCGCATTCATCGCCATCCCCTCTGAGTAGGAGGCTTCTTCTCAAAGCATTGTACACCGCTGAAAGTTGGTGTTCTCCAGCATGAAATAAAACTCTGGAGAAACCACCCCATTGCACACAGAAAGTAATATCTAAACAATAATAATTCCTGGAAATGAGCAAAGTATTATCCAAAAAACACAAACGATATGAAAACAGTCGACCTATTGGACGCCCTCGTAAAATGTGGATAGATATTGTATTAGAGACACTCAGAAATATAAATAACAGCGGAAGGGGCAAATAGAAGGGCAAAAGACCGTACACTCACTCTCCCCTCAACACCGAAAGTTACATGAGGACAGGAAGAAGAAGAAGGAATTGAGATAACATTTTTTAATAGACAGATAACTTCGCCGTGTTACGGGTTCCCAAAAAGGAGGAAAAGAATAGCAGCACTTTTGCTTGTCATGAATTTCCTAAGAAATGACTAAAGGGCGTTTTTGGAATTGGTTATCCCATTTCTATAGAAGATCAAGTAATGTTGAAGTCGATTGCGTTCGGCCAAAATGTATAGATATTACAGCCAAGCTGTTAATGACAGTAGTGCATTTTGTTTTCCAGCTACATCTTACTAACCATCAGGAGTCTGATAAGAGAAAGAAAAGTTCTAAATGAAACCTTGTGAAGATTCCTAGACTATAGAATTTCAGGCTATCCCTTAAAGATATTTGATTGTTTTGATCCAAGGAATCTTCTTTTACGATTATTCTCAAGCTCCTGCAGGATGTAATAAGGACATTGGAATGTGCTGTGTCATGGTTTAAGCTTAACTGTGATATATGAGCCTTGTGGTCTGATACATCCGACTTCAACGTGGCTTCTGGGTCACTTTGCCATATATGGAATGGGACAGCAAACTCCACCATATAACCTTCTTAGTCGCCTCTTACGACATGCATGCAGGTGTAAACAGTGTTGCTATTCTTTTCTCGCTTTTTAGGCCCCATTATCACACCCTGGTGTATCACAGGAATTACGAGGAATGAAACTCTTATTTCATATGTACAATGGGGGGCCTTCTCCGGAGCATTTAAATACCCAAAAGTATTTAACTGTCATACACATATCTGTATGTAGATGGTATATTCCAACATTTCATATGCAGACATTGAATCAGTGACAGCCTGCAACAATTTTGTGGAATCTATGTTGGTCACTTTTGAACCTCGCAGTCCATATGGTTAGGTATATTCATTGTCCCCTTCGTACACCGGACATGTCCATAAGTGTTCACATCTCCACTTCAGTAAATCTCTCAGAGTATAGCAGCTAGGGGCTTTGGTTCTATATTGGGTTTGTTCTTTTTGATATCATTGTTAGGTGTTATTTACGGGCCACGCCTATCTTCACTTCCAAATCGCACATTTTAGATATTGACCAATCTCATGTACATCACGTCTTGATCCTCCTTTACTTCCTCTTTTCCCGTGGGTTCCAAAATAAAAACTTTCTTACAACACTTTCTGTTGGTCTAGTGTATGTCTTATCTATTTTCAGCATCTGTTCTTCCTGGTATCTGTTTAGTTGTATTTTATGTGATCCTCAATGGTGATCTTTTAGCATTTCAAACTATTCTACACACAGGCACACATTTGATGAAAGTTTTTAGTTTATCTACTCCTACCATATCTTCTATGGGCATGCTATACTGTCCCTCATGTTTCCAACGGTTTGTTTGTTTTGCGTTCGCTCCATTGTAACCATCACGGATATCCGTGTGATTTCCGCCGGGAGCGTGATTACGTTGTGCCACCGTTATGCGCCTTGTAGGCCTAGCACATCCGATTTCGGCATGCCTTGACAATTCGAGGCTGGTAGGGACGCGAGCGCCCCACCGACAACCCTCCCGGCATGTCACCGAAGCATCACCAAACCGGTTGTGGCTCTCTGCCCGCGGAAAGTGCACGCGGCGGAGCCCGGATCGACACTGAGGCCGGTTCCTTGGGATCCCGAACCACGGCAGCCCCGGGCCGGTTTCCAACGGTGAAATCCATTGTCTTCTCCAAGTCAGAGCGGCTACCCTATAGTTTTTGCCTCAGTTGTATATCTGGCGAGTCTGCTTTTTGTATCTTTGGCAGTCTTGAAATAGGTGTTCAAAAGTTAGAATTCCGTATCCACACGGACATCGTTTCTGTATGGGCTCCTTAGTCGGTAGATTTGTGTTTCTCTCTATTTATTACTTTTATTATTATATACACATACAGGGTGTCTATAAAGAAATTGTGTAGTCATATACATTGCTGTTGACAACATGAATTGTGGGTATATAGCACGGATCTATGTGACGTAATTGACGAACAGCAATTATAAAAATAAAAAATTACTGTTCATGTCAATAAAAATTGGTGAAATTGGCTGCTAAAATTATTTCAGTGGCAGAAGTTAGAACTTGGTCTACTTCTGCACGAATTTTCTAGTAACGTTATCCGTCCATATATTTACCTCCATTATTAAACATAGTTATGTATCACTGAAATCAAAGAAGCCACAGGAACAAGCTTACAACAGCACAAAAGAAAGCCATCTCCAGAGACCTCTTCAACCCCTGACGCCGCAAGGCAAAGGCCACAGTGTGTATAGATAGATATATAGATAGATAGATAGATAGATAGATAGATAGATAGATTAAACATAGCTCGTCAAAAATATTCTTTGTTTAGTTAACAATATAACCACTCAAATACACAACTTTCAATGATGTCATATTTAGCACAAATATTTCTTTTCAAATTTAGCGCACAGCAACTTTATAGATGCCGTGTATTTCTTCATTGATGTATATGTGTTTATATATTTATATAGGAAGATAGAATATCTCATTGTGATCCTGTAAAGATATTGACATGTTCTATGTGTTTATATAGTACTGTAAAATTCTGCAGATGGAAGCTACTGCACTTTATTTTGTGATATTTGAATAAATATGATCAAATATTTTTCACAAATTTACCTTTTGTTTATAAACATTATTTCTTGTTCATTTTCTGTACTAGAGTTTGTGTGGTGTGTCTATTATGTAATTGGTTGTTTCTTGTGAATGTTCTTATAAGCTATTTCTTCGTTGTTGTTCGTGGCTATTCCAAGTTCTACAGAATAGTCAGGGTCGCCTGTGACTACCCCCATAACGACAAAGACATCAGCAGAAAGGTCAGGCAAGTTTGACAGTGACAAGTTTGGTGGCCAGCGAGCAGTATCAACAACCGGTTCCAAAGTACTGTTGACCATTAAAGCGGTAGCCTACGGACGTTCACTCTGAAAGTGGTAAAAACGCTAAATGTGCTTATGAGTAATACTTATCAACAGCGAAGTCGGATCTGTCGGGTTATTGATTCAAATATAACTTCGACACAACACAGTAACGTTCCTTGGACTACATCTTGCTGGAAATCTAGTAAGACCATTGTCCTGTTGTGACAGTTTCATAATGATAGATATCTAAGTGACAAATGATCATTGTCCTGCTGTGACAGTTTCATAATGATAGATATCTAAGTGACAAATGATCATTGGCCTGCTGTGACAGTTTCATAATGATCGCAAAAAAAATAGTCTTGTGTGCTGGCGAACCACAGTATGCGCAAAGTGACAAATGATCATTTGCGTCAACCATACCCGTATGCAAGAGAAGACTTTTGCACAGAATTAATTAGGCTTTCATTTTTTTCCTTTTATTTATTATTGTGGTATCCGTTGGTCTCTTTATATACTTGGAGTCGCATTCCAAAAATAGGCAAGGTGACTCCAAATATATAAATAGTGACCAACGGAACTCACGATTTTTTTCTTCCAGTATAATGGCGCGAAGTAACAGCTGTGTTATTTCTGTGACCACAAATGGAAGTTTAGTTTCAGGTGTTTCAGGACTTATTCGTATGGAATATGTGGATTCTTTCTGTATGTGTAAGCTAGAGATCGCGGTGTAGCAATGTGAATTTCCTGATACAACACTGAGACAGGATTATCAAACCGTCAGTGAGAACACAATGTCTCGTAGTAAAATTAAGAGTATTCTGAAGACGACTACTAATAATATTAAACAACAAAGGAAAAAACAACATTAAATTTGCTACAATCATATATGTGGATTAAATAACAAGACCTGATAGATGAAATTAAAAGAAATATAAAAATACTAGGACAAGCAGATTGAGGTGGGGGGGGGAGTTTCTCCAGAGCTTTAGTTCATACACAGAAGTCTCCAACTTTCAACTGTTCAGCCGTATCCAACTTTCAGTTGTGTGCAATGCTTTGAGAAGAAAACTTTTACTCTTAAATGGTAAAAAAAAATAGAACACTGCATAGATAAAATGCTGTAGGGTTTCCACAAGAAAGCCATAATTCATCTGCCAGGGATTTACTGTTGCTTGGTGGTTGATCAGATGAGACACTTTGCATTGGAAATTCGTTTTAGGACGAACGTAAAAGAAAAGAATTTTACTGTTGCAAATCGATTTGCTGTCAAGATGCAGTCACATCCCGTTATAACAACTTGGTCCGGACCAATGAAATATTTATGCAATAGCAGGAATTCGCTTATTCATAAACATTAATGATTAAAAAATAATTGGGGATTTTACAAAATGTTGTTTAAAAAACTACCAATGCGGCATTTTTTTCCACGTTAGGGAGTTGAAGGTGTACTTGTAGCGGCGTCTGATATGGCAAAGCGGCCTTTATTTCTACAACCCATTGAAAGCCTCCCTGAACTAGTCACAGAAAAATATGCAGTAACGATAGATTTTTTTAGGGATTTGAAGGGAGATTGCATAGCCAAGAGCGTTGATCTCACACTTGTGAGGTACAGGGGTCGACTCCCTGTAATGACTGGATTTTTTTCTGTCGGAGTGTAAATTAGCAGTGTTATTATATAGGGATATGTGTAATAAAAATATGCGCTATAGAGGAATTCCACTGTACCATGTTTAGTTGATTTATTACTAAGCCCATAGAAACGGGGTAGGAATTGGTAAAACCCCACATCCTTCCCGGCGAGAGTTAGAAAAATGGAATGTGGTACTCGTATTTTATTTTGCACAAAATAAAAAATAAAAACTACGATTCCCCCCCCCCCCCCCCCAATCTTTTCGTACACATAGATCCCTTCTTTCAGTAAAATAACTGAAAATATACACTTTTTCCCAGAAATAAACGCAATAGAATATTATACATAAGCAGATTTTATGAATCTTTTTGGTGAAAAAGTCGTTCAAATAATAGCATCGGTATAGTGGAACCAACTAAATCTCATACGTTTATAACAAATTTCCATGTTGTTATAGCGAGACAATGTTTTTATAATGATATTTGACTACTTTAAATGATTTTATATGGGCGGGTTTCCTTAGAAATGTCACTTCAAAAACTAACGTCGCTTAGAAAGAACTTTTTTTTCAGTTTCGTCTCATGCCACATGAGATTGTGCAGCTGCCATCAGAAAACCGTCTTAGTATTGTAAACTATATTTTACTCTTTATCCCTGGTGTTTCCACAGATCGTTTCTATTAATAAACGCCAATTACACCTCGCACTAAATTTCCATAAATCTTTGTCCACGCTCACAAAGACTCGTCCACTAGGATGTTTGCTTTACACTTGTCCGAGGGTATCATCCAACCTAAAGTTTAGGCGAAGATGAAGAATGGTCATTTGAAAGAGACAATGCGCGGAAACTTTCTCATTTTTATCGTATAAACAATAGCTGGGAAAAGGGGGGGGGGGGGGGCGGAACGTAGTAAAAGAGAAAAGCTGCAGATCTTGTTGTGCGAGAGGTGTTAGTGTATTCGATGTTTACAGTTCTTCTGTGTTCGTATTTTAGACCTGGAAATTTATACAGGAGTATGTTCTGTTTTCATTTAACTCTGTGGAAGTCGACGATGACCAATCAGCTCAACTGGTGTGAAAATTATGACTGTTGTTTCGCCGAAGACGGATGTGTCGGGCCATTGGCGCACATAAAACTGTGACGCAATACATTTCCATTTTCTGGACTACGTCCTGCTGGAAATCTAGAATGGATCATGGTCCTGCCACAAGAGAGATGCAGCAGGAGTTTGAGAATGAACGCTGAAGAAGAAGAATGACTGTTGTGTCTCTGGCTGAGACTAATGAGTCCTAGGAGTGCTGGGTATTTTCTATCGCACTTAGCGTGGCAGGTAGAAGCAGGGCTGTATATCTATTTTCTACCGCGCTTAGCGTGGTAGGTAGAAGCAGGGCCGTGGATAGGTTTTCCTCTAGGGAGAGGGTTATCTTAAAAAGAAATGATGAAAATGTCTTCTTTTGCGTTCGTTCTCAAACTCCAGCAGATTAGCAAGATGTAGTCCGGAGAACGGAATGCGTTGTGCCATGTTTTACATCATTGCTGCGATATCTGCGTCTTTCAGCCTGACACATCCGACTTCAGCATGGCTTTGGGTCACTGACCCTATATGGGATGGGACAGCCAACTCCAACATATAACCTCCTTATGCGCCTTTTACGACATGCGTGGAAGGTAAACAGTGTTGCTATTCTTTGCTCCCCTTTCGGGCCCCGGCAACACACGGGAGACAGGAGCATACATAGATCTTGTTCTGGTCGTGGTACAGGATCATGCAGAACTCTGGTTTGCTAGATCTTCTTCTGCGTTCATTCTCCAACTCCTGTCTTCTTCTCGTTCGCAGTTTGACATGTCTACACAGCAAGTCCTGTTTTCTTAATAAATGCTGCTGTATTTGAAAGCTCCTCAGTGCTCCCATACATCTTTCTGTAGATATCCATCTCTGTGGGCTAGTGTTCTTCCCTTAACTGGTTTAGTGTATTGCAGTCTTGCAGGATATGTTCAGTGGTCTGTGCTGCCTGCCAACAAGGGCACAGTGGTGATGGGACCAATCTTAGCCTATTTAAGTGGCTGTTTAATCTGTTGTGTCCTGTTCTGAGGCGGAAGATAATAACCTGGTCTGCTCTGTCGAGATAGTGGTAATTGTGATTTTTGGTGGTCGACTTTGCTGATGGCTTTGATGAGGGTCTTCTTTTCTTGGTAGGTGATTTCTTGGTCTTTTTGTTCCTGTGTTGCTCCATCCTTTGCCAATCTGTCTGCACCAACTCCTGTAATTAGCAGGATGTAGTCCGGAGATCGGAATGTGATGTATCATGATTTATAACTTTGCTGCAATATCTGCGCCGTGATTTCAGCTCGGTTTCTGGGCTACTTTGATCCTATATGACAGGTGTTTGTAGCAAGCACTTTGGTGTACTAGTATGGACATATGCGATTAAAAGTGCTCGCGAGTACTAACGATTACACGTTGGCGGTGCTCGCCGTCTAAAAAGCTGACAACCCTTGATATATGGGATGGGACAGCCAACTACACCCTATAACTTCCTTAGTCACCTCCTAAGACATGTATCGCCTCCTACTGCAAGGTGTTGCTACTTTGCTCGTCATTCGGGTCCCCGCGACACACGGGCCTTTTAGCTCTAATACTAGCAATCAACCATGATTCGCTGAATAGTACCGTCCGTCCGTTGCTCATAACTCGGCGTCTTGGTTCATCATACTTTGACCCCACAACAATCTACAGTAAAAAATACACCTTCTGACTCTCATAAAGGTCTCCAAAACCGCTTACCTTCTTCTGCTTCTTAGAGAAGAGCCATTCATTTCAGCAACTTCCGGTCACAAAGGGTATTCAAAAGAGTGAGAGACAAGGCCTTTTTTAAGTTTGACCCTTGGTCACTCTGCACGCTGACGCACGTGTAGGAGTGGACAAGCAATACAAAAGCCTGGAATAGTGATCAAGCAGCGGGAATCCAAAGCTGAAAGTAGACGTCTGAAGGCATGATTAATCACTTCAGACAGCGACGCCGTTGTTTGACAAGCCTCATTGTGATGAAGCGAAGCGGAAGGTAACGTGAGTTAGCAGCAACAGTATGAAGACGTGTGGTCAGATGTTCTTATGGTCAGAACATTCATATTTGTGGTATGGCTGTGGTTCACGCTGAAGACTTAAATCTGAAGTACACTGCAGATAAATAAGAAATGAATGCATTTCTACAGGGTTAGGGCAAAGTTCACAGTACAAATCAATGTTTGTCATTACTTTTTGTGATCACGTGATAGCTTCGTCGTTATATGTACCAACGTTAATAAAAAATAGTTTTCCATTTCCACGCTGCAATCTTGTTCTGATGCGATCGTTCTCCAACTTCTACAGATTAGCGGAACCGAATGTATTGTGGCAGAGTTTACAGCTTAGCTATGATATTTGCGTCTTTCGGCCTGACCCATCCGATTTTAACACAGCTTCTGAATAACTATGACCCCGTATGAAATGGGACAGCTAACTCCACTCTAAAAAGACCATAGTTGCCACTTACATCATGCATGTGAGGTAAGCAGTGTTATATTAAATGCTGCCATTTCGGGCCCCGTTTCACAAGGGTGGGGATACGCTGTAATCTATCTCCTGAGATCATAGATTACCGGAACTGTGAATTCTATAAGTTTTATGATTTAAAGCTCTGATATAGAAAAATTGCAATAATGTTCGTGATTGAGCGGCGCGTACCACGTCATAAGATGTACTTGTTATATAATTAAACATTTCCTGAATGTATATACCTCAGAGTTTGTACTGTAGTTCGTTAAAGAGCAACTTCCATTATTTTGTATGATAATATACATAAATGAAAACAGCAAGATACAGAGGAAGACAAAAAAGAAGGTGGATTGAAGGAGCTACCACGATTCGGGCGCGGCACGTTATTACTGAATATCAAGCGACCAAATGTGTAATAACACGAAAATTGATTGTCATTCAATCATGCGCCGTCTCACAGCATAAGCAGAGAAAAGACAATAGATAGATATAATATGTCTATGTTAAAAAGCTATGCTATAACAAAATTAAATAGCCAGATATAACAACCAAAAATCAGAATAGACAATACCGAGATAGAATGTGTGGGAAAATGTGAATACTTAGGAGCAAACATCAACGGTGCAGGAGACTGTATGGCAGAAATAAGGAATAGATTGGCAATGTCATATTGTAAAATAACACGGTTGAAGAATATATGGAAAAATAACACAATAGAAACGAAATTGCTAATGTTACGAACTTTTATTTTTCCGGTTGTAACATACGGCTGTGAAACATGGACCCTAAGTAAAACAGCGGCAAAGAAGATCAACGCCTTCGAGCTGAAATGCTACAGAAAGATACTTAGAATGGAAAAAAAAACAGAAACTCAGATATTATAAACACATTGAAGATTCCAGAGTGTTGGTTACTAAACACAATAACAAAAAGAAAACTACACCTGTTTGGTCATATAAAGAGACACAACTGTGTAGAAAGACAAATAATGGAGGGAAGAGTACCTGGTTAGAGGAGGAAGGGCAGACCAAGAAGATGTTGGACTGACAACATTAAAGATAACATGAATACATCGCTAGAAAATGCAAGCCGCATCGCCCAAGACAGAGGGGTTCAGAGAGTTCATTGGGAAGACAACGTTCTGGAAGGTATACGTCACATGACAATAACCAAATTGGACTAGCATCCTAGTTGAATAAAAACATATATTAAAAGGTTGCTAATGAGGTTTAGGAAGCGAGGTTGGCTGTCCCATCTCATAACAGTGACTTAGAAGTCAAGCTGAAATCGGATGTGACAAACCAATAGCACAAATATCACAGCTAAGCTGTAAACCATAACATAACGCGTACCGTACTGGGCTACATCCTGTAATCTGCAGGCGTTTGAGAACGAAAGCAAATAAAATAAATGTGATAGTTATGCGGTAGGAAAATTGTGTAGGAAAAAGTCCGATGTTTCTACAAGATTTAAGATAACTCAAGCAATGCTTGTCCAAGTCCTACTCTAATGATCTTGCGTGGAGAATTCAAATAGCGTAACTTATCTTTGCTGATGCGACTGATAATTGGACACTTTGCTTGATTTTTGTATCGTCAGCCAATGAAAAACGTGAAAAAATTAAATTAGACAAGTAAGTACGCTGTTTAAGAATTAGCCAGCGTTAGGACTATTCTGAAGAAGTACATGACTTGTTCCTCTAACGTTCTACCACGTGATAGTAAGCCAATGAATAAAAACATCCAATCCAACTAATGTTTACATTCTCCTCGTGATGTTTATACCCACAGGTGGTGCACAGAATACCACAAATTGTATCCACTCTTTACTTTTTGTTTTATTATTTTATTAGAACCGAGTTCAAGTAAACATGTGGGTTTTTTTTATTCGTAATAGAGGTTCCTAAATCGTGGCAACTGATTCCCCCCTCCCCCAACCCACCCAAACCATTCCCTCACAGACAAGAGCCTTAGTAAAGACATTCTCTCTCTTGCTTGTTTTGTTTCGCTTTCAAACTTGTATTATTTTCAGGGTGCGGGTGGTTCTAAAACTTCTGCAGATTAACAGGATTGTGTCATGGTTTAAATCTCAGCTGCTATTTTGCGCCTTTCGATCTGACACATCCGATTTCAACTAGGCTTCCGTGGCACTTTGACTCTATATGGGACAGCTAATTCCACCACACAACCTCCTTAGTCGTCTCTGACGACGTGCATGGAAGTTAAGCACTATTACTATTCTTTGCTCCCATTTCGGGCAATCACAAAATATGAGAGCTATTGTATACAGTGGAATAAGCTATGTAGTCAAATTGTTCGTACTGTTGTCAATAAAGAAAAATATCTCTAGCTTCTTGCGCATGTTTATAGCGCATGTTTACAGCGCACTTCCTATGTCTGCAACAAATGTTTATGAGATACAATACTTTTGTTGCTGAATTTAAACCAGACAGCTTGGGTACTGGTTTTAGGTTTAGATTACACACGTGTTACATGAATACACATATCTGGTCTCACTTCACGTTCGAGTAACCATAAGGCTGTTCATAGTTACGTCAACAATTTTTTGTCAATTTCTGACCCAATCTCCCATTGTCAACAAACTGTAAAGAATTCAGGAAACTATATGCTGAATTATTTAACTATGTCAAACCTCCCCTCCTCCCTTCTCATCCGAAATAGTTTTTTCCTGGAGTATGAACAAAACGACATCATTTTTTTTTTAGATTTTTGTTTACAATTTTCAAATTCAAACAATTTAATTGTTATATTGAAAAGATGTTTGTTGACGTAAACTATTTTCAATCATGTCAAGTTTATGGACAGACCCATATTACACGTTGCTATTTAACTTCTTCTTCTTCTGCGTTCGTTTTCAAACTCCTGCAGATTAGAAGGATGAAGTCCGGAGAACGGAATGCGTTGTGTCATGGTTTACATCATTGCTGCGATATCTGCGCCTTTCGGCATGACACATCCTACTTCAGCATGGCTTTGGGTCACTGACCCTATATGGGATGGGACAGCCAACTCCATCCCATAATCTCCTTAGTCGCCTTTTACGACATGCGTGGAAGGTAAACAGTGTTGCTATTCTTTGCTTCCCTTTCGGGCCCCGGCAACGCACGGGCGGCTATTTAACAGTTTGGAAAAGGTAGATAGTGCCATTGTTTGAACTCTATTTAACTGTTTGGGAAAGGTAGATAGTGCCATTGTTTGAACTCTATTTAACTGTTTGGGAAAGGTAGATAGTGCCATTGTTTGAACTCTATTTAACTTTTTGGGAAAGGTAGATAGTGCCATTGTTTGAACTCTATTTAACTTTTTTTGGAAAGGTAGATAGGGCCATTGTTTGAACTCTATTTAACTTTTTGGGAAAGGTAGATAGTGCCATTGTTTGAACTCTATTTAACTGTTTGGGAAAGGTAGATAGTGCCATTGTTTGAACTCTATTTAACTTTTTGGGAAAGGTAGATTGTCTCATTGTTTAACTCTACCGACTGAAATAAAAAAAAAACAAGAGTGACTAACTCGCTCTCGACAATAGGCAACTTCTTATTTCTTTCCCTTGGAACATGCTTATATCTGAAGCTTTGTATCTTCTATAAACTTGACTGTTTGTTTGCCCTGATGAAGACTTTTTAGTCGAATCGTCGTCTGTCCCTGTATCTCGTTGTTAGGTTGTTGTATGTTTTATTTTGGTAATACATCTACCTATTTTTGTATATCTTGACATTTGCCCTGTGTTGCTCCAGCCACCTACTTCCTGTTTAGGGTTGTTACCCTACACTGGAACATTTATCCCGTGTTTTATAACTCATACAGAAGTCCGTAGTATTTTTCTTCTAGTGCTTTTCTTTTTAAATTTTGGCCAGTGCGTGTGCCTAAGAACATCATATTCCAGACATTGTGGTAGTAACTAGTATGTGCTCCGCTGTCTGTGGCTCCTGTCGAATTGTACACATTGCTGCATTGTCAATATTGAATTCTGTACACCTGTATACACGTGACTGTGAAGTCAGTTGTGTCCTATCCTGAGTAAAATGGCAACTTGTTCTGACCTGTTCATAATTTAGGAATCATCTTGTGTTGGTATTAGCGTTATACAATCATCCCTCAGTTATCGCGGTTAATAGGTACCGGAACCAGCCGCGATAAGTGAAAAACTGCGAAGTAGTGTCATCCTCTCATTTTTAACACACGTACATTTTGTGTGTATATATAATATCAATAAGTGTATATGAAACCATATAAGTGCATATGTTATCATTAGAACATTACGCCTGTGTGTTGCCGGGGCCCGAAAGGGGAGCAAAGAATAGCAACACTGTTTACCTTCCACGCATGTTGTAAAAGGCGACTAAGGAGGTTATGGAATGGAGTTGGCTGTCGCATCCCATGTAGGGTCAGTGACCCAAAGCCATGCTGAAGTCGGATGTGTCGGGCCGAAAGGCGCAGATACAGCAGCAATGCTGTAAACCATGACACAACGCATTCCGTTCTCCGGACTACATCCTGCTAATCTGCAGGAGTTTGAGAACGAACGCAGAAGAAGAAGAATAAAGATTCCCTCTGAATATGAGGGCTAGTCAATTAATTGCATATCGCTGGGAAGTTGGGGAAGTCTTCTTGGTATGAGATCTCTGGAGGCCACTTACTACTCTCCAACCCAACAAACTTTTTCTGGTTTTGGTAGTGGCATCATGATTGTTTTCCTCCAGGTCTGTAGAAAGTTGCCCGTGGCATATATTGATGACCTGCAGCAGTTTTGTTTTTACTGCAATTCCCATATTTTAATAATTTCATTGGATTTCTTCAGCTCCAAGTAACTTCTTTATTTTAAGTTCACAACACGAGCTTCATTGCTTGTAACTTCGTCTTCCAAACAAATAGACCGTTCCATGTGTTTCTATGGATACAGGGAGTATTTGTGCTAATGGTTAAATATTTATATTTAATGCATCTAACAAACAAAATATGTATATAAACGTCTTCATAAGTGGTTATACATTTTACTAGATTAGTTCTTATATCATCGTAACAAATATATATATATATATCTTCTTCTTCTGCGTTCGTTTTCAAACTCCTGCAGATTAGCAGGATGTAGTCCGGAGAACGGAATGCGTTGTGTCATGGTTTACAGCATTGCTGCGATATCTGCGCCTTTTGGCATGATACATCCGACTTCAGTATGGCTTTGGGTCACTGGCCCTATATGGGATGGGACAGCCAACTCAATCTCATAACCTCCTTAGTCGCCTATTACGACATGCGTGAAAGGTAAACAGTTACTATTCTTTGCTCCCCTTTCGGGCCCGGCAACACACGGGCGATATATATATATATAAACGTCTTCATAAGTGGTTGTACATTTTGCTAGACACGTTCTGTTATAAATAATTTTTTTGCAGACGCATGTGGATTATTGATTTAGCTACTGAGTTACGTGCTCTAAGTGATACTCTCGGCAGATAGATTGCTTTTATGTTAAGAGGTAGAAAATGTATTTGGATAAAATATGATACCCTTTCCCCCATGACAGGTCTGCGGTTCTTACCAGTGGCACGGTTTTCTAGATAGACAAGGAGATGGCATGGGATTAATGACCTCACGAGACGGGTAAAGATAAACAAAAGTTAAAGTTATTTAATATTTGTATGAGTGGGTGGATTTAGATGTCGCATTTCATATATGATCAAAGTGATTCGAAGCCATGCTGAAGTCGAATGTGTCAGACCAAAGGACGCGGATATCGTAGTAAACTGTAAAACGATTACACCGACCATGAAACCAACTATAACGCCAGCTATAACACTTTGCATTCTGTTGTCTGGCCTACATCCTGCTAACTGTAACAGTTTGAGAACGAACGCAGAAAAAAAACAACTGGTTTGTTACCTTGGTCGAGTTGGGGCACAGAATAGTAACATTGTCACCTACCACATCAAGTTGCAAGAGGAAGTGCAATTAAGGAAGTTTGAACGAGAGGTCCTGTGTAACCTGTACTGTGTCATGTCATTTTGATTAAAAATGATGTGAAGTTAAATATGTCTGAACAAAATTTGCAGACATCGCAACAACTACAATACAAAACCACAACACAACTCATTGTCTTTTTCAGATTATATTCTACTATCAACAAAAAATGGGAGAACCGAGGGAAAACAAAATCACACAAAATTCCTATTCTAAACTCTACCTTATAAAGTAGTTGAATTCTTAATTGTCAGGCATGAATCAAAGTTCTCCCTTAACTACCCAACTATTATTTTATTCTAAAAGGTTGGGCTGGAGGACAACCCAAACAATGATCTTATATTGTTCTCAGTTCACAAGTTAGAGAATGCGTTTAGTTAGTAAACAGTGATTGCGCGTGATTCTCCGGGGTCAAAGCACTCGACAGACTCTCGGTATGAGGAAGAACGTGCCAGACCGAGTTGGACATGGTTTACTCCAGCCTTATCTGTTTTCTTTTCCGTGTCTCGCGGCGAAGAGATCAGGTTTCCATCTTTTGTGTGTTCAGTTTATTTGTGTTTTGTGCTTTCATAACACCAGAAAACGAAATGGCTGCCAGTAACAGGTTAATATCCAACAGACGATCTGTAGAATCAGACGACATTAAAGGTTTCGTGTATTTTATGATGAAGTGCCTTCTGGGTCAAGAATTTTCTGAATATTCTATAAAAATCTTCACCGCACTGTAAGGAAAAGTAAAATATCTCATTTTCACGCCTTTGATCCACATTGTTGTGTTATATTTATCTATACATCTTTTAGTTCCCTGCAGAGCATAGGTCTTCAACAAAAAAACAACCATCCATTTTGTCATATCTTCATTTATTGCTACAATTACATTCCATGTTCTATCTTAGCCAGAGTGTCTGTATCTAATTCTTCCCTCCTGGTATTTCAAACTTTCTCTCTTCCTCTTTCCCTGTGGATTCAATATTAATACCTGTCTTACAATGCTTTCCGTTGATTTAATTAATATATTTCATATCCATCTCCATCTCATGCGGTTGCGTCTGTGGGTCTCACCAATGACTCACTAGACAAACTAACCATGCAAGAGAAAACCTTAGTTGATGACATGCCTTTATATTGAGGTTATCTTCTTATAGAAGCTTCATTGGCACGTTATCTATATAATACCGTAGGCGTAACCTTCGATAACAGTTACCATGTTGTTCCGACAGGCCGACGTTGTGCTTGAACTAGTTACGGGCACGGCGTGGGTGGGCGGAACAACAAAGAAACCTGTCGCAAGGGCCAGAGTTGTGCCCTGATGTCGACGTCTGTTTCGGCAGCATTGGACTCGAAACACCATCGAGTCAGATGGCTGTTGGAACAGAGGGCGGAACACTTATGAGAATGCCCCATGTGCTGTGAGGCCAGTTTCTAATCAAGAAGAATCAAGAATCATATCCATCTCCAGCGCCGTTTCCGTAATTTCTTTTCCCTTGCAGTTTGTTTAGTACTTTACATAGTTCCCGATTGGTGATCTTGTTCAATTTCAAACCTTCTATTATATGCAAGCATCAATTGATGGAGATTACTGTGGTGGTACGCCTGCACATTTTCATTTATCAGCGGCATATCTAGAGATGATGTGGTCAGCGACATACTCGACGACTTTACTTTCTCAGAAACCATTGTGCCTATTTTTGTAGAACGGTTCAACCTAGGAATATTTACAATAATATAAACATAACATTATAATATATGCTCATAACTTGGGACGGGACAACCTATGAGTCATTAGAACAATGTAAACTTAACCTTATACGATAAAATGTAGGATGCGTCATCAAGAGTCGTTATAACAATCTAAGCCTAACCTTATAAGACATAACATGATTGAAGAACCTTGGTGGTCATTATAATAATAGAAACATATCGTGTATAAAATATAACTTGGGATATGCAATTGTTGTACACGTGACACACACCCTGTGCGACTACTAGGTTTCTTCTCGACTTTCCAATCATATTTCACAGAATTGACATGCGGCGTGTCCGTGCATACTTCATTAATGAGTTCAGACGCAACATCCACTACACTTAAAGCTTCCTCGTGTGAAGGAAAGTAAGCTTAAATAAAAGAGAACAATGTGTGGTTTGGGCGTGCCGAGAATATTGTCAAATAATTGTGTGCACCAGAAGTCTTCTATACGGGTGAGGAATGGATACTTATTCCAGTGGTTTTTTAAGGGTTTTTTAAAAGACCACCATTATACTTAAAAGAGAGCGCAGGGAGAGTAATTCTGTGAGTGTGGACTCTGAGATCACGGCACTCATTTAAAGATCAATGATAAAGAGTCCCCAACTACACTCGTCGGGCGCTCAAATAAGAACAGCGCAGGAGAGATTGAATTCGGAAATACACGTATCCAAACACAAGAAGGGTCGGTTACCTAGGCACCACAGTAGATAAGAGATTGACATGGAGGCCTCACATTGAAGAGCTATAGACATAAGCAAGAAAGAAACCTGTTTACCTTCCATTCATGTCGTAAGGAGGTTATGGGTGGAGTTTGCTGTTCCATCCCATATGGGGTCAAAGTTACCCAAAAACCATGCTGACGTCGGATGCACTTCCTTCTCCGGACTACATCCTGCAAATTTTCAGGAGTGTGAGAACGAACGCAGAAGAAGAAGAAGAAAGAAACGTGGCATCCTGAGAAAATTGGCAGGAAAAAAGACGGGAGGGGGTGGTGTTGGGAGCAGTGAAGCAAAATTAAAGAAAGTATATGCCAGTACAGTTAGACCAATACTAGAATACGGATCAATAGCATGGACTTGGCAACCAATTCATATCTCCAAGTTCTGATCAAGATACAAAATTAAACACTTTGTCTTATCGCAAGTGCAGTAAAGACCTCTCCCACGAACGAAATGAAATTTAAAAAAATACAGGCGTTATCCCTACATACGGATGACTAAGACCACGATCCAAGCAGAAAAGTACAACAGCATTTCAACATTCATTGGAGACCATATTTGGTGACCTAGCAAGTGGAAGGCTGAAGCAGTCTTATTCACGGATCCAAAGAACTAAAGAGAAAATACAAGGAAGAACTAGCAGACATAAAAAAAAGCATACATTGGTAGCATATCCTATTCAGGACGTAGCCATACCCATAATTTTTTGCGGTATTTGATTTTTTGGGCAACATAAATATGTTGAGTAGTTTATCATTACTTTATTAACGGTCCGAATGCACAATTGTCTGCGGAGGAGTTTGAACATGGTAGTCATAATCGCATTTTGCACCACACCAACGCAGAGCCGGGTAGAAGATCTTACTTGGTTGAAGAACTTACTCGAAGAAAAAGTTGAGAGGCCGACTGCGAAAGGTAGACGGTGATACACGAGGGATGAAACTATCTTGAGAATAACAAGATATAGTCTATCAGAGTGCACACCAAATCATGACAGAGTATGTTGAATGTCCTTCCAGCCAACCTTGGGAAAGGCGGTACCTAATGATAGTGACAACACAAATGACAGGACGTATAATTACTTTTCTGTGCTCTCATTTAGAGCCAATTGTTAGACGGACAGTCTACAATGTACAGATGGTTCTGAAGAGTCCATAACAGACATACCTGTAAGTAGCGGACATTGACATCACCTTCATTTCCCCACATACATTTTCATTTCTCACCGGGACATCTGTGTTAATTGACTAAGAAAATTATAGGAGAACTGTTAAAGGTCACAGTTTTCTGCAAAGTGACTGAACTTAAGAGTGACTTATGTGCGTATCCCCAAATCTCGACAAAGATAGTGGGGAAAGATCACCAAGTGGGCACTACCGCGTCTCTAAGCTCTAGGGACGCTACCGAAAATAACGCAGCCCTACAAACACATATGTCTTGATTACGGTCTGGTCTGTTAGATTTTCCTGCCGTGAAACTGACCTTTGTAACTTGATCGCTCCCGGCAAATTATTTTTCTTTGATGATTTGTCGACTGTCGTGGCCCAACTAATTATAAAACTTTCAGAATTCGTATGTTTTTCTCAGTGTCTGTCTTTCTCAGTGTTTTTATGTCTTTCTTAGTGCGTATATATCCTCAGTATATGTATATCTTTCTCAGTGTCTAACAAGCATGTCGCAGACACTGAGAAGGACAGTCTTTCTCAGTGCCTGTATGTCCTTCACAGTGTAAGTATGTCTTTCTCAGTGTATGTATGTCCTTTCCAGTATCTGTTTGTTCTTTTCGGCGTCTGTATGTCCTTCTCAGTGCCCGTATGTACTTATCAGTGTCTGTATGTCCTTCTCAGTGCCCGTATGTACTTATCAGTGTCTGTATGTCCTTCTCAGTGTCCGTATGTACGTATAAGTGTCTGTATGTCCTTCTCAGTGTCCGTATGTACTTATCAGTGTCTGTATGTCCTTCTCAGTGCCCGTATGTACTTATCAGTGTCTGTATGTCCTTCTCAGTGTCCGTATGTACTTATCAGTGTCTGTATGTCCTTCTCAGTGTCCGTATGTACGTATAAGTGTCTGTATGTCCTTCTCAGTGTCCGTATGTACTTATCGATGTCTGTATGTTCTTCTCAGTGCCCGTATGTACTTATCAGTGTCTGTATGTCCTTCTCAGTGTCCGTATGTACTTATCGATGTATGTATGTCCTTCTCAGTGCCCGTATGTACTTATCGGTGTCTGTATGTCCTCAGTGCCCGTATGTACTTATCAGTGTCTGTATGTCCTTCTCAGTGTCCGTATGTACGTATAAGTGTCTGTATGTCCTTCTCAGTGCCCGTATGTACTTATCGGTGTCTGTATGTCCTCAGTGCCCGTATGTACTTATCGGTGTCTGTATGTCCTCAGTGCCCGTATGTACTTATCGGTGTCTGTATATACTTCTCAAACGAAGAAGGTGGCAGTTTACGAAGGGAATTTTTCTCTATATCCTTGTAGTGTAGATTATCATTTGAAGCTAGAGTCCAGTGCTATGACTTGTACTCTCGGCATGCGTCGTATCACTTCGTTGAGAGTTCACGGAATATATATGGGAAACCCGAATACAGTTAAGTCAACCCTCTACGCCTTTTAGAATACCTATTATAATAGTAAGAATGGAAAAAGATGGACTGCTGGGTATTCTATAACGTTTATGTTTTTTTAGTTTCAGAACAATGCGTATTTGGCGGGAAAAGGAAACAAAACTACATCTTTGTGATAACAGCTCTCGCTAGGACGAATGATTCATTTTAGCTTTTATACTAGTCCAGTTCTCATAATTCATGTTCAGTGTTTGCTCTTTCACCTGGTCACGTTTTCTTTTTCGGGTCATTATATCTTCGGGTACTGGTCCGAGTATTGACCTCAGTATAACAAGAGACAGGTTATCTGCGCTGTTTCATCTCCAGTAACGCCCACAAAACTAAACACTACTACGGGGCCGGTTTGTAATTTAGTGACAGGTTCATTGGCGCGCTACTAGTTTCTACTTTTCTAGTCCAAGAACGCCGTGTGATTCATTAGTTTATAAAGCATATATGAAGTGCAAATAGAACATTCTATAAGGAATGAAACGACAGCTCACAAAATACGTGTATATAGAACTATTCATCATCAGGTGCCATGCCGGCCGGCGTAGGCGGTCATGGCTCTCCACAGCTCTCTGTCCACAGTATTATGTATCAAAGTCGTTGTTGTTTCCTTGCCGTGCCAGGTTGTCAAACTGTCTAATATTTTCTCACGTTGTCGCCCTCTGTCTTTGTTGCCTTCAATTTTGCCTGTTGTGACTATGTTCTCTAAACCTGCCTGTCTCATGAAGTGGCCAAAAAAAAAGAAGATTGCCTTTTTCTTATATTTTTGATTAAGGATAATATAGAACTTTTACATAGTAACATTTGGTCAAAGAGCAGGTGCCCTTGTAACATTCGGTCAAAGAGCAGGTGCCCTTGTAACATTCGGTCAAAGAGCAGGTGCCCTTGTAACATTCGGTCAAAGAGCAGGTGCCCTTGTAACATTCGGTCAAAGAGCAGGTGCCCTTGTAACATTCGGTCAAAGAGCAGGTGCCCTTGTAACATTCGGTCAAAGAGCAGGTGCCCTTGTAACATTCGGTCACAGAGCAGGTGCCCTTGTAACATTCGGTCACAGAGCAGGTGCCCTTGTAACATTCGGTCACAGAGCAGGTGCCCTTGTAACATTCGGTCAAAGAGCAGGTGCCCTTGTAACATTCGGTCAAAGAGCAGGTGCCCTTGTAACATTCGGTCAAAGAGCAGGTGCCCTTGTAACATTCGGTCAAAGAGCAGGTGCCCTTGTAACATTCGGTCAAAGAGCAGGTGCCCTTGTAACATTCGGTCAAAGAGCAGGTGCCCTTGTAACATTCGGTCAAAGAGCAGGTGCCCTTGTAACATTCGGTCAAAGAGCAGGTGCCCTTGTATCATCAAACACCGGGATGCGTTGTGTAATGGTTTAGCTGTGTTATCTGAACCTTTCAGCCTGACACATCCGACTTCAGCATGGTTTCTATATTACTTTGGCCCTCCTCTATGGGATAGGATAGCCAACACCCGCCTCCCCAACATTATTACCTGCGACATGAGTGGTAGGTAAAAAATGTTGCTATTCTTTGCTCCCTTTTCGGTCGCTGGCAATACGCATGCGTGTAAAGCAATAAAAATAGACACAGAAGATGATGTTAGTCATTTACTACTCCCCCATCGAGACCAGCACCGTGCAGAGGTGATGGGGCTTAGTCCAGCCATCAGGGGCTGGAAACTAAGACTGGTTGGGAAGTCCCACTCGAGCAGGACCATAGTCCTGCCCAAGTAAGCAGAGTGCTGAAGACGGAGGCATCCAGCCAAAAGGCGCACAGATAATCAGGATGCCACGCACAAAACACAATGGAAACATGTCTACATCTATAAATAGTTATGGTGCCTGCCCTGTGGCGGACGTTCAGGCAGGGACGGTGCCGGGCCCTATTCCTCGAAAGAGCCAGGAGGCAAAGGGAATAGAGCTACTGGCCAAACAAACACACGACCAATAAAAATAATGCACTGGAATGCTGAGGGTGTCAACAGTAAAAGAGATGGATACAGCAAAAAATTGGAACTCGAAAATGTCAGTGACGAACAAGTTAGTATATGCTGTATCCAAGAAACACACCTCAGCAGCGACATAGCCTTCAAAATCAGAGGCTACCAGTGCTACCGGTCTGACAGAAAGGACAGGCGAAGGGGTGGAATTCTGACACTTGTTAAAAACAATATCAGCGCATTTCAGCTGGAAGTATATATGGAAGGGGCAGAATACCAGATGCTCCACCTAAAAACAGATAGTGCAGAATTCCATCTCCTGAACTACTACTGCCCAAATTATAAACCATTGTCACAACAGGACACAACCGACTCCGCAGTCACAAGTATACAAAGTTCAAGATTGGCAACACCGCCATGTGTACATATGGACAGGCAGCAAAGAGTGCCAAACATATACTTCAAGAGTGTTCTGAGCATGAAACGCTGAGGCATACATATTGGCCAGAGGAAACACCACTGGAATCAAAACTCTATGGGACACTGTATGAACTTCAAAAGACAGTGAGTTTTATTAAGGAGACAGAATTACAGATATAGACATGTTTCAAGTGAACGAAAGAAGAAGAAGAAGAAGATTTACTACTCGAGTCTAACATAAGATAACTAAATCTGTTGTGGTCTGTACTGAGTGAAGATTAATAATTGCTCTATCTTGAAACTTGTCACCGCCTGTTGACGGGCCCGAAATCGGAACAAAGAATTAGAAGCAATGTGTCCCAGCATGAGTTTCATAAGAGGCTACCAATGAATGAGGATTGAGTGTTATGTTGTTCACCTCTATCCCGCAGAGCAGACTCATTGGCGGGAGTAAACGTGTGAATAGGTGGTTGGAAAGTTGTTTTGTTCGTTCAAACGTTTACCTTATCATCCATCAACTAACTCATCATTTGATCGTGCTCACAAGATAAGACACGTGTGTGACAGCATCAAATGTTTATTGATCACTAAGAAATACATTATTTCAAGTTCACTAAACCGCCGAAGACGGATGTGTCGGGGCATTGGCGCAAATAAAACGGCGACACAACGCATTTCCATTCTCTGGAGTACATCCTGCTGGAAATCTAGTAGGGCGATGGTCCTGTTACAAGAGAATTCAGCAGGAGTTTGAGAATGAACGCTGAAGAAGAAGAAGAAGAAGTTCACTAATGGCACAACACTCAAAATATATCTGTAATATTATCGGCTACGTTGACCGTGTGGTGCTATTAATATCATTATCCACTGCATTAATATCAGCAAGTTTGTATTAATTAGCAAGTTGTTATTAATCAGCGGAAAGAGAAAGTAAAATAATCAATATCCATACTATCAAAGAACTGCACAGAATAGCTTTGAACAGACAGAATTGGAGAGATCTGACCTCTGCCCTATGAGCTAACTTCAGCGCAAAAGGAAAATGAAGGAATGAATTTATCAGCAGGTTCCAGGACACCCTCAGATGTTGTTACTTGCTCCCAGGGGTAATTATTCGATCTGAAATTCTACTATAGTTGCGACTGACATCTACAATGATTTTAAGTCAGAAGCGCCATACCTTAAAATCATTCAGGTTTCGTTCTCGAGTGTCGAGCACACCCGAGAATATCTTTCTCTATTTCCAATGTCCTATGAAAATCTCCTTTACTGAACGTAGTATCAGCTGCCGTTAGCTTGCATTCCCTCTACCTCATCCGTTGTAAAATTCCCTTCCAGAACAACACCCTATTGTTAAGTTTTCTGCTCAAGACTCAAACTACCTTGCTTACCTCTTGCTAATGTCAAGATAAACAAAAATAGGTAGATGTGTTACCAAAATAAAACATAACACAACCTAACAACGAGATACAGGGACAGACGACGTTTTGACTATTAAGCCTTCATCAGGACAAACGAAAGACAACGGTACAACGAATCTTACATGGAAACAAACGTAGTTGATAGGAAGGAAAGAGGAGGAGAGATAGTGAATAGATAGTGGAGGAAGTAAATAAGGAGCGGCCGTTCTCGCTTCCTATACTCTAAACATCATCCTCAGTTATCTCTAAACTATCGCTTCATGTTTTATCTTGCTTGACCATTGGTCCCTGAAAAACCTCCATATTATAACTTTAATTGGATTCGCTGATCTCACATCCGCCATAGTTTTGTGATAACTTTATACAAGAACGAGGCAATAGTCTGTTAACATCAGAAGGTAGATGCTCAAATGAGATAAAGAGCCGAACAGCACAAGCCAAATCAGCATTCCAAAAAATGGGAACCATTTTGTGCAACGGAAGACTATCAATGCAGACCCGAATTCGAGTGCTGAGATTGTTATATCGAACCAATTCTTTTTTATGGATGTGAAGCATGGACTGTAAACAAATAAATTCAAAGCCAATTAGAGGCTACAGAAATGTGGTTTCTGAGAAGAATGATGAAAATACCATGGACAGCTAATAAAACTAATGCAGAGGTTCTCATTGATGTTGGCGTTAAAAGATCAATCATATCAAACATTAGGGGCAGACAAGGTTTCTAGGGCATGTGCTGAGAAGAACACAGCTTGAACAGTCTATCTATCTATCTATCTATCTATCTATCTATCTATCTATCTATCTATCTATCTATCTATCTATCTATCTATCTATCTATCTATCTATCTATCTATCTATCTATCCATCCATCCATCCATCCATCCATCCATCCATCCATCCATCCATCCATCCATCTATCTATCCATCCATCCATCTATCCATCCATCCATCTATCTATCCATCCATCCATCCATCCATCCATCCATCCATCCATCCATCCATCCATCCATCCATCTATCCATCTATCTATCTATCTATCTATCTATCTATCTATCTATCTATCTATCTATCTATCTATCTATCTATCTATCTATCTATCTATCTATCTATCTATCTATCTATCTATACGCTGTGTCCCTTGTTTGCCTTGCAGCGTCAGGGGTGGAAGAGATCTCTTGTGCGCTGTTTGTAAGCTTGTTCCTGTGGCTTCTTTGATTTCTGTGATCCATCTTTTACATGGTCTGCCTCTGGCTTTATAACCGTTATGTCTATGTGTCATGGCCATCTGTGGCATGCTATATGTCGGTAGTCTGGAAGCGTGTGAAAACCACTTGATCTGCTGTCTTTTGATGTGTTCCAATACTGGTATTGTTTTGGTTATCTGTCTGATTTTATCGTTTCTAATTCTATCTCTTAATGACACTCCGAGTATTCTTCGTAGACATGTCATTTCTGTTGTCACTATTTTTCTTTTGTCTTGTGCTGTCATTGTCCAGGTTTGGCACTGGTAGCATAGTGATGGAATAATAATAGTCTTGTATAATGCAACTTTAGTGTCTATGTTTACATTTTTGTTCTTGAAAATGCGTGTCATCTGTCCTAGGATCTGGTATGTTTTGTTGCATATATTTTGTATCTCTTTACTGGTTTTCCCTTAACTCGATATAATGCTTCCTAAGTAGGTGAACTCATTTACTTGTTTAAGGTGTTTATCATCGATGGAGATAGTGATATTTCTTTCTTTCTTTGCTATTGCCATTATTTCGGTCTTTTCAATATTAATCTTCATGTTGAATTTTTGGCATGTTATGTGGAGTTTGTTCATATGGTCTTGCAAATGTTCTTCTGATGTCGCTATTAGTACTTGGTCGTCTGCAAAGAGTAGTTCGTTCAATTTATCTTTTATGTTATCTTCTTCGTTGGTACTTGTTAGTTTACAGATGTGGTCGATATATGTTATAAAAAGTAGATGGGATAGGACACACCCCTGGCGAACTCCTGATTGAATTTGGAACTTATTGGACACACCTGCATTTGTTCTTACTGCACATTGGCTATTTGCATAAATGCCCTTGCATATGTTGATTAAATGTTCTGGTACTCCGTATATTGATAGTGTTTTCCATAGTTGTTGTCTGTCTACTCTGTCGAATGCCTTTTCTTGATCTACGAATGCGATATATAATTCTTTGTTGTTTTCTGTGGCTCTTTCTGTTAGTTGTCTAAGTGTAAAGATAGCATCCGTACAGCTTTTGTTCTTACGGAAGCCCATTTGGGTGTTTTGAAGTTGTGGTTCAATATATGTTCGTAGTCGTTGTTCTAATATTTTGTTAAAATTTTTACCTGTGTGGCTTAGTAAAGATATCCCTCTGTATTTTGTGCAGTCTCTCTTACTGCCTTTTTTCTTCCATATGGGAATGATTATCGCGTTCCTCCAGTCTTCTGGTGTCTCTTGTTTTTTCCACATTACATTAAAAAGTCTGTGTAACCATTTTTTCCCGCTCTCTGCTGCTGCTTTGATAAGTTCTGTTTGTATGTTATCAGAGCCTGCTGCCTTGTTCATTGGTGCTTTGTTTATTGCATTTTCTATTTCCGATAGTAGTATATATGGTTCTAGGTTCGCTGCTGTAGTGTTTCTTGTTGTGTCTTCCTCTCCTTCTTTTAGATTTAGTAGTTGCTTGAAATATTGTTGCCATCTTTCCATTAACACAGTAACCACTGGAAAGATCAAGGGGAGAAGAGATCAATCAATCAATAAACCCATAACCCTTCAGGATCGTAGGGGTACCACATTGGATGCTTCAGCACAAAGAGTCCTCCAGCGAATTCTATCCTCAGCGATGCGGTGTGAAGAGATAGGATAGGGGTCAGGAAGAGATAGGGGTCGACAAGAGATAGGGGTCGACAAAGAGAAATTACTGGATGGACTTGTATTGTGGCATGGTAGAAGTTCACCAACCGATGCGGATGAGTGTGAAGAGATAGGATAGGGGTCGAGAAGAGATAGGGGTCGACAAGAGATAGGGGTCGACAAGAGATAGCGGTCGACAAGAGATAGGGGTCGAGAAAGAGAAGTTACCGGTTGGACTTGTATTGTGGCACGGTAGAAGTTCACCAACCGAGATTATTGACAACACAAGAGACAGAGAGTCGTGGAGAAACATGATCGCCTACGCCAGTCGGCATATCACTTGATTGATTTAATAGTCTCTAGATAAATCATACCATATCTCACGCGAGCGATATTATGTAATATTCATATGGTAACAATGAAGCTGTGGCCTATTGTTTACATACAACGCCAGTCAACACATTCAATCCCGTGCCTTAGGCATGGACATTTCCTGGCACTATAGGTGAGCAGCACAGGTATCCTTAGCTGCTTGGAATAGAGACGATGAAGAGTGGGGGCGAGGGGAAGGGGTGACAGAAATTAATATAAATATCACCAGACTGGGTGTCGCCATTACTGGTACAGAAGCAATGCTGCGGTTGATGGTACAGTAGTGAAAGGATATAGGGCCGACCTAATTAGGGAAATCGTTAATGTACTACAGAATGAAGAAGACGGCAATGGGGTGATAACTTGCAAATATAAAAAATTACAGAAACGGAGGTGACAAGGAATGAGGGGAGAAACTATGCACCCTCTGGAAAGATAATAAAAAGATCCCATAATCAACATCCGACTGGGACTTTTGAGTCAGCACTCTTGTATGGCTGCTAGAGTGGAGATCGGAGAACTTATGGGAATGTCCCGCGAGCCATGATGCTGGTTTCTAATCAAGAACCCCGTAGAAAGACAAGGCAAAATGATAAAAATGCTTTTTCTGAAGTCTGGTACGTTATAGCGAAATGAGCAGACATCGCAACCAATCTATAAGCCACTACACATTCCATGTTCCCGAGTACATCCTGCTAACTTTAACTTAAAGAGCTGGTAGTCATCTTAATCAGGTGCCATGCTGGCTGGAGTAGGCGAACATAGCTCTCCACAGCTCTCTGTCCACAGCATCATGTATCAAGATCGTTATTGTTTCTCTGCCGTGACAGGTTGCCAAACTGTCAAATATTTTCTCACGTTGTCGCCCTCTGTCTCTGTTGCCTTCAGTCTTGCCTGATGTGACTATGTTCTCCAAACCTCCCTGTCTCATGAAGTGGCCAGAAAATGAAGATTGTCTTTTTCTTATATTGTTGATTAAGGTCTTATTCGCGTGTGATTATTTTCCAACACCTCGACATTATTTTTTCTGGCAGTCCATGGTATTCTCAACATTTTTCTATAGAACCATATCTCTATTACCTCTAATTTCCCACTTTCCTGTTTAGTTATTGTTCAAGACTAGTACCCATATGTTAGTATATGAGCTTTATAGCACTGCAGGACTGACTCTCTTTCTAACATCTAATGACAAGGTCATATTACACAATATATTTTTCATTTTTCTGAATGTTGTTTTTGCCTGCAATGTTCTCATTCTTATTTCTTGTAGAACTTCTTCCATCTTCTGTAATCGTTGTACCTAAATATTTGAATTGGTGGAGCTGGTAGTAAGTATGCTGTTTCTAGAATGTTCAACATGATTTATTTATCATTCATCACTTATCTTCTCGTCATTTTCTACATTCATTCTTTAGCATGGTTTATAACTTCTCTGCGATGTTTGTGCTTTTATTTCAGACACACCCGACTTCAGCGTTGTCTTCTCTTGATGAAAATCTCGACCAGTTTAAAAAAAATTAACATTTGCATCATTGCGTCCATATATTGCCGCGGTCCAAAAGTGAACCTGCAATGCATGGCGTACGAGACGACTAAGAAGGTTTGGAATAGAATTCACTGTTCGATTCCATAGAGTGACCTTGAGCCATGCTGAACTAAAATGTGGCATATAAAGGCACAGATATCACAGCCAAACTAAGCCATGGCACAACGCATTGCGTTCTCCAGACTGCATCCTGCTAATCTGAAAGAGTTTGACAAGGAAGAAGAAGAAGATGTATCATTTAAAATGTAAACACTACTGTCCATCTCTCTGAGAGGATTTGGCACAGAGGCTAGTACCTTGATACACCACTTTCAATCTCTAAAAGGGTGTGGCAAATAGGCTAGCACATCAGTATACTACTGTCTATCTCTTTGAGAGGGTGTGGCAAAGAGGCTAGTACATTGTACACTACTGTCCATCTCTCTGAGAGGGTGTGGTAAAGAAGCTAGTACATTGTACACTACTGTCCATCTCTCGGAGAGGTTATGACAAAGAGGCTAGTATATTGGTTTCCACGTCCGTCATGGTTCAATTCTCGGTCGAGGTATTATTTTTACATCACACAAATTTCCTAGTCGATCCAGCCTAATAAATTGTGTACGGGAATAATTCAGGAAAACTAAGGCAAGTATTGTTATGCTCACATCACCCCTAACATAACCGTTAGTCACAGAAAAGACAAGTCTACCACTATTCCTTACACGCATGACGAGGAACTTTACATATGTCCACTTGTTCATGATCTCTCCACCAGTGTTTGCTCACCCAAGAAACGTACGACTGTTGTCTGATACACGCTGTGTTTACGACCAAACAATAACTTGGGACCAGCAAACATTAAACCAACTTTCCTTTAAACCCTCGATAAATTTCTTAAATTGATGTCAGGAAGTTTTCTGCTCTTTCAAATTGTTTACGGTGTTTGCTCAGTGAAAGTCGTGTTTGCTCCAGTAAAGTCCCGTTTGTCCGACCTCGTTTGTCAGGCTAGAATTTTATATTCATATTAAGTAGCATTCATATTAAATAGACAGCTGTAATATGGATATTATAAAGAAGATAAAACACCATTTCGTACAATAAATCGATTAGAAGGAATGTAATATTGAAGAAAGTATTTGATTTACTTAAAATAATAATAAATATAAAGTTTAGGTTGGGACTCCAAAGAACCGATCAATGTTGACCACCACCCAAAGGTGACCTCACGGATCGGACACGCTCCACAGAAAAGTATGAGTACAGTAAGTCTTGTTCCGCATGTTTGTAACCCTCCCAGAATATAGTCCAGAGAAAATATTGTATTGTGTCATGGTTAGCTGCGATATCTGCACCTTTTGTTAAGACACTGCCCGTTTGACAACTAACGTCATGACTTCTAGTTCAGGTTGCAAATAATAGAGCCAATAATTTCATTCAGGCATGTCGTAGGAGGCGACTAAGGAAAATTTGGGATAAGCTGACAACCTGTCACCTGTGAAAAAAATCACCATTGCCGCATATTGTCTCAATTTCTTACCTTTGTCTTCTATCAAATAATCCTCACGAATGACGAAAAGATACAGGGCAGCAGACATTGCATCTTTATTCTATTGTGGAAAACTCCTATGTAACAGACAATGTTAGATCTTCTTCTGCGTTCGTTCTCAAACTCCTGCAGATTAGCAGGATGTAGTCCGGAGAACGGAATGCGTTGTGTCATGGTTTACAGCATTGCTACAATATCTGCGCCTTTCGGCCTGACACATCCGACTTCAGCATGGCTTTGGGTCACTGACCCTATATGGGATGGGACAGCCAACTCCTTCCCATAACCCCCTTAGTCGTCTTTTACGACTTGCATGGAAGGTAAACAGTGTTGCTATTCTTTCCCTATCGGGCCCCGGCAACTCACTGGCGTTAAATATTAGAATCACTGCGGATAGGTCAATTAAATCTGACATAAGAATGATGAGATAGTTGACACAGAAGTGTGTGATGTTCCTCTGGCAGGAAGTGGTCATCCGCGGATACTGGTTCAGTAAAATGCCTCCCTTCGGGGATTAAACATGCATCGATACCCCCTCCCCCTTTACTCATCCATGATTCTGATACCGTAAGTGAGTTTTGGTGTTGACTCAGTTAATAATAATAAGACCCATAACCTGCCAGGGTCGTAGGAGTGCCACTGTGGAGATCAGCACTGAAAGCCCTCCAAACATCACTACCTGAGCGATTCGGAAAGATGTAGGAAAATAGTGCCAAGATCATTCCTTGAGGCAATCAATCCAGAATTTTCTTTGTTCGCTTTGTCTTTTTCTATCCTCGATTGTTCCTTACAAAAATAATTGTAGGAAATGAATTGTGTCTCGTTACATCTTCAAATAAAATAAGTTTATGCTGTTTCTCGACTGCCAATAATGGTTATCGAGGACGAGAAAGTTAACTTGTTTACTGCCGGACGAATATATTTGTCTTGTGTACTATATAACTATTTCTAAACATGTAACAGTAACAAGCTCTGCACTTGGTGTGACAGAAATAACTTGTTACCGAAAACATATAGTTGACTGTCTCTCCTGGACAGACTAGTGTGACAGAAAGAAGATCTGCAGCGTCATAATAATTTGCGACAGAAGGAAATGCCTTTTAGGACTTACTGGAATACTAGTGCTGTGACCAGGTCTAAATCTGTGTAATACTTAGTTAACATCAATCAGTTAACCAAAGCACTCCTTCACAATAATATGAGGTTTATTTACACAAGTTGATATACATCAATTAATAGCATCATACTCATAAGAGAGGCAAATAAACACTAGTCACAAGTCCCAATCTAGTCTTATTCGAGTCCGTTCTCAACTCTGCAGACTAATCCTAAATTGTCTGCAACTGGGCAATAATATAATAATCGCCGATTACAAATTACGCTAGCACATCCAGGAATTGGTTCACTCTAGTAATAAGCTAAGTCTTAGAGATTATACACCGACTGACTATCTGGCTCTAACTCTCGTCTCTCCTGGGAGACCGAAGAATGACTGTCTCAGCTGCGAGACTAAACTAGGACTTGTCTCTCCTGGGAGACAAGCACTGACTGTCCGAGATAAGCCTGATCGAGACTCACCGTGCGGAGGCCTGACTCCGGGGACTACTGACCTCCAAGCTATGTCCTTCTAACTTATTTCTCCTCTCCAAAAATACTTCCACCAATCAGAACTTATGGTTTTCTGTCTCCGTCTATCCTCTTCCGTTTCCCCCGAAGGAAAACCTCTAACCAATGAGGACTTGATCCCTCTGGTCATACAATAACACAAGTTGTCCATTTTCTGCGTGGGCAATACACCCCTACTTCTGTCGTAAACAAACTCCGCCTTCCTACTTATTCCTTGTGCCACTATGCTAAACATATTTCGTTCCACGGAAAAACAGAGTGTCAACAAATCTTTTCATCACTTCATTCCTTCTGACCACTCGGGTATTGCGTAATCGACGTGTCAATAACACATGCGGGCCTGGATGTATTCATCGGTGGCGACCAATATTCTTTTGACTGCTTCGTCAATGTAGACTTCGTGTCGTCTTCCTTTTTATTTGAGCGAGTGAGATGCAGACTTGTGATACTAATATTTGCATTACCTAAAGCGTACTAGATTGTGTCAGACTGGTCTCTGTGCAAACCATACCTCTTTGCTTGTAGCCATATCGTCTGGTGTTATTACAACAATCCGTCTGTCACGCTAGTATTAGTACAACAAACCGTCTGCCATCCAGTATCAGTACAAACAAACCGTCTGCCACCCCCGATACTATTACAAACAAACGTCTGTGGCACTTGTGTTTAAAAAGTAGGTACACACGCATCCTTTACAAAACTGAGAAGAACATGTGCTTCTGTCCGAAAGTCTATGGACTGTCAAAAGTTACCTGCTCACAGCCAAAGGGATTATTTTATCATCATCGCCGTCATTACACATCCAACTTCATCATGACCTGTGTGTCACTTTGACCCTCTACGGGATGGGTAAGCCAATTCCACACCAAAACCTCTATAATCACCTCTTACTGGTAACAGTACTTTTATTATTTCCTTCCCTTTTGGACCCGGTAACGCAGGATGTAGTCAGGTTTGCTACAATCCTTTGGGTATCCACATTATGGAAGTTCTACTGTATATGGTCCACACTATGGAAGTTCTACTGTATATGTTTGCCCGTGTTGGGTAGCCACATTATGGAAGTTCTACTGTATATGATCTACATTATGGAAGTTCAACTGTATATGATCTACATTATGGAAGTTCTACTGTATATGTTTGCCCGTGTTGGGTAGCCACATTATGGAAGTTCTACTGTATATGATCTACATTATGGAAGTTCTACTGTATATGATCTACATTATGGAAGTTCAACTGTATATGATCTACATTATGGAAGTTCTACTGTATATGAGATGTCCGCATTTTGCCAGAGCCCGAAACGAAAAAAGAATAGCAACACTGTGATCTGTCATTCAAGTCGTAGGAAGCGACTTCGGAGGTTTTGGGTGGATTAAATTGTCCCATCACATTAAGTACACAAGGAGATCCAGCATAAGATTACGAGTGTACACAAGGAGATCCAGCATAAGATTACGAGTGTACACAAGGAGATCCAGCATAAGATTTCGAGTGTACACAAGGAGATCCAGCATAAGATTACGAGTGTACATAAGGAGATCCAGCATAAGATTACGAGTGTACATAAGGAGATCTAACATAATATTACGAGTGCACACAAGATGGCCCAAAATAAGATTAGGAGTGCACACAAGGATATCTAACATAATATTACGAGTGCACACAAGGAGATCCAGCATACGACAGAGAAGTCGATAGCATATATTATTTGGTACGTGGATTAACCCAGCATTTTTTGGTTGTAGTAATTTTCTTGACTATATAAATAGATCCAGTAGATTTCCATTGCTTTGTAAAGGTCCGAATGCATAGATGCCTGCGGCGGAATTTGAAACTGGCACCTTAGCCGTCTGAAATAAGCACAGAACCATTCTGCAACAGAGCTAGACACAAAACGCATAATGTGATTCAAAAGTGCCATTATTTCATGCTACTTATTTGATTGCAAGCGATGAGGCTGTTTCCGTACTAGCTAAGAGAGGTGCTGCCGCCCCCACCCCAAGTTTTCCCCAAAAATCTCCCTACAAACATGCACACAAATCCTAAAAAACTACAGACAAGAATGGTTACAACAGTGGTCCAGCTCAAAGACTGGACGCTCACTAGATGAACACCAACAGAAACCCAACCCAATGGATCTTCTGAAACAACTCGAGCGAGCAAACCAGAGTTTCACATTCCAACTAAGAACATGCCACGCCCCCGTTAATAAACACCTGAACAGAATAAATCCATTACACGAACCAAATTGCAGACACTGTAACGCACAAGAGGAGACTGTGGAACACCTACTACTGCAGTGCCCAAAACTAACATCCGACAAGAACTACTACCACCACTTCCAGCTATACACAACACACTCTACACAACTGCACCACAACTGAGGAAAACTGTGCATTCACCAGAAGGGCTATGGGCTGTGAAGAGCTTCCTGCTCACAGCGAAAGGGATTGAATCATCATAACTTCAAACAGTCTATAGGTAACTAAATATTCAGCATCCCCCAGGAAGTACCAATAACATGACCCTATGCTGCTAAATCGTGTGTCTATTATGTCCCTCCTCACCTTATCACCACGGAGTCAGTTGTTGTCTTTAACAAACAGTTCCAGATATTTTCACGCGCTAGATACAAAGGACTCCTTTGTGTACATCGAAATGATCTCCCTTGATGCTAGCTAGAAAGCGAATGATAACTCTTTTAGAACGGTAACTGTTCACGATAAGTTAATTCCCTTTTCATCTCATATCGCAGGGTTATCGTTATTACAGCTTTATTGTATCATAACAACGATTCTGCCACTTTTAGGAGACAAAAAAAAACAAAACATGAATACATCAAAGTTGTAAAATTTAAGATCTTAGACAGACAGAAAGGCTGATAGACACACGTACAGACATATAGTTTTATTTTAAGATACCGGAAAAATCATATTTTCCTTGTACCCATACACGAAAACAACAGACTGGCGAGCAGAAAAAGTAACCGAAAACACTGGCACCATTTTATAACTTTCATTGGACAACTCTTCTTCTCGCCCTTATTTTGTAGGGCCCGAAAGGACGTTTGGGGGATGGGAGCTGGGCTAATTTTTCCCTCAGTATCAAAGTGACTCGTAGTTCATATTAAAGTCAGATCTGTCAGCTCGGCCTAAGCTGTAAACCAAAACACAGTGCATTCCGTTCTCCGGGCTAGATCATGCTAATCTGCAGGAGTTTGAGAACGGACGCAGAAGAAGAAAAAAGAATGCATGTGAAAAAATGCTATAAAATGCACAAATAAATCACACAAATAAAAATACAACTTAAATCTTAAAAATCAAATCTCACAAATAAAAATCACACAAATAAAATATTTTGGACATAATTAAGGTTGTCATTTTAATGAAAACTTTACTTGAAGGTAGAGTTAACAGGAAGCGAGCACGAGGTAGACAGAGATATAAGTTAAGGAACTATCATGAGATAGGATACAGTCTAGCAGAGTGCATCACTAAGACCAGAATGTTTGAGGTATTGAATGCTGCAGCCTACCATCGATGCGGAGACTGAATTTAATGACGATCTTATTTTCTTTCTGTCTTCTGTAATGGTGTGCTAAAGTTTTTTTTAATAGCTAAGTTCATTGTCTCCTCCAGGTCAAAGCGGCTGCCCCATAGCTTGTGCTTCACTTCTTTCAAGATTAAACATCTCTGCTCTTTGTATGTTGGACAGTCCTGAAGTATGTGTTCACGGGTTTGGGTTCTGGATCCATATGGACATTTGTTTGTGTAATAAAGTTATTAAATGATAGAGGTGGTCTAACAGTCTGCAGTGACTTGTTCTATTGCGAAAGTGTTTTATGTTGATGCGTTTAGATTCTTCTTCTTCTGCGTTCGTTCTCAAACTCCTGCAGATTAGCAGGATGTAGTCCGGAGAACGGAATGGGTTGTGTCATGGTTTACAGCATTGCTGCGATATCTGCGCATTTTGGCCTGACACATCCGACTTAAGCATGGCTTTGGGTCACTGACCCTATATGGGATGGGACAGCCAACTCCATCCCATAATCTCCTTAGTCGCCTCGTACGACATGCATGGAAGATAAACATTGTTGCTATTCTTTGCTCCCCTTTCGGGTCCCGGCAATACACGGGCGATGCGTTTAGATGTAATGTAATGCATTGAGGTTATCTTCTGCTTCCTTGTTTTTTTCTTCACGTTGAAGTGTATGTGGTATCTCTTAATGATGCAATGTCTGTCCTACAATCCATTGACAGTGATAAACTGCCAGACCTGGAGGAAATCATACGAGAAGTGAGCATCCAAAGAAGGGTAGTACTACTGTGGATACCATTCCGCTGTGGTATACAGTAATTGAGGAGGCAAATACGCTAGCTAAGGATGGAGCAATACAGGAACAAAAATACCAAGAATCACCTACCAGGAAAAGGGAACCCTCATCAATACGGTCAGGAAAGTCGGCCACCCAAAAGTCAATTATCAATATCTTGACAAGGCTGAACAGGTTATTACCTTCAACATTAGAACTAAACAGCCACTTAAATAAAGATTGGTCTCATCACTTCTGTGTCCATATGGGCAGGCAGAGCAGACAGCGGACCATATTCTGCAGGACTACATTACACTAAACCAGTTAAGGAAGGAACACTGGCCCACAGAGACGGATATCCACAGAAAGATGTATGGGAGCACTGAGAATCTCTCAAATATAACAGCACACATTAAGAAAACCGGACTTGCTGTGTAGACATGTCAAACTGCGAATGAGAAGAAGTAGAAGATCTTCCCTGTATGAAAGTAGATGTCTTAGTTGTTCCTCGTGCCACCAGGGTCTGGACAGATCTTCTTCATCTTATGCTCACATTCTCAAACTCATCCAGACTGCATGCACGATGTAATCATAAGAGCGGAATGCATCGTGTCATGGTTTTCAACTTCTCTGCAATATCAGCACGTTTTGGTCTAGCACATCAAACTTCAATATAAGGTTTTCTTTTTCTCATTATGCTTCACTTTATAAAATACTAGTTGGGTAGCAGCATATAGAGCTGAGGATGCAATGCTAGCTAGCAGAATGTAGTTCAGATAATTCAATGCTAGGTAGCAGAATATAGTGCAGAGGATGCAATGCAATGTAGCAGAATATAGTGCAGAGGATGCAATGTAAGGTAGCAGAATATAGTGCAGAGGATGCAATGTAAGGTAGCAGAATATAGTACAGAGGATGCAATGTAAGGTAGCAGAATGTAGTGCAGAGGATGCAATGTAAGGTAGCAGAATATAGTGCAGAGGATGCAATGTAAGGTAGCAGAATATAGTACAGAGGATGCAATGTAAGGTAGCAGAATGTAGTGCATGCGATGTGCGTTTTCATCTTATATCTGTTCTTTTCTACCTGACGCCTCCAATTTCAGCAGCGCTTTTGGGTCACTTTGGCTACACTATTGAAAAGGTAATTAAAACACCAAACCTTCTTAATCGCCTCATTCAACATGAAGGTTACATTGCTACTACGTGGAGGTCACAGTGCTACAACATGAAGGTCACAGTGTTACAACGTGGAGGTCACAGTGTTACAACATGGAAGTCACAGTGTTACAACATGGAGGTCACAGTGTTACAACATGGAGGTCACAGTGTTACAACATGGAGGTCACAGTGTTACAACATGGAGGTCACAGTGTTACAACATGGAGGTCACAGTGTTACAACGTGGAGGTCACAGTGTTAAAACGTGGAGGTCACAGTGTTACAACATGGAGATCACAGTGCTACATCAAGAAGGTCAAAGTGCCACTATTCTGTGTTCCACTTTCCAGCACAGACAACGCATGGACCACATTATTGATAACGTCAACCGTGTTTGTGTATTACGTTTCCCAAGAATTACAGTCGATGGAGCTCATGTTCCCTATATGCAATGGTGTGTCAGTGCTACCTGTTGGTATAAATTTTCATGAGAATGCTAACTTTTGATGTAAATTTGATGACATTTTTCAAAAATCGCTAAAGGGGGTGGGGGTGCTTTAAGCCCGGATACCAAGGAGACTTCCATTGTCATCGTTATTAAGAAGAAGCATCAGAGTGATCAAGTGTAAAGATTTAATGTTTGTGTATGTAGGTAGTGATTGAGAGCCACTTCCAGCATCACTGTGAGAATCCCTGAATTTAGTTTTCATTTCTTATCTAACGACAACAGTGACTTTGTTTGGAGGGCATCAATTTTCACCGACAAAGATGTTTGCTATGTAAACTACACGGTCGGGCGCGGAGTTATCAGCAGTTGAACAGGCTTGAAGAGAAAACATTGCGCTCTACAAACGTTACCTTGACCAGTGGGTGGTACGAGGTTTGACAGAAATATCTATCTATCCATCTATCCATCCAACCATCTAATCTATCTGTCTGTCCGTCCGTCTGTCTGCCTTTCTGTCTGTCTATCTATTTATATATTTATATATCTATCTTTCTGTCTGTCTATCTATCTAAATCTCTTACTCTCTCTCAATGAATATATATATATATATAAACTATCTTATATATCTATCTATTCATTTATCCACACATCTATCTTATCTATTGATCCGCATATCCACCCTTGCGTTGCCGGGGCCAGCAAGGAATAACTACACTGTTTACCTTCCATGCATGTCGTAAGAGGCGACTAAAGTGATTATGGGATGGAGTTGGTTGTCTCATCCCATATAGGGTCAGTGACCCAAAGCCATGCTGAATTCGGATGTGTCAGGCCGAAGAGCGAAGATATCGCAGCAATGCTGTAAACCATGACACAACGCATTCCGTTCTCCGGACTACATCCTGCTAATCTGCAGGAGTTTGAGAACGAACGCAGAGAAGGAAAAAGAATATCCACCCATTGAACCACCTATCCATCCAGTCAGTCTACCTAACCATTTATCTATCCATATAAAAAATCTACTTTACTGCCTATATAAAATGTTCTTTCTAACTTAAATATTTATACTATGGAAACTCCTGTTTACTTTATCACCTAATTCACTTATATATGTTTGGTTAGCACCAAGAATTCCTCATTATAAAAAACAAGTCGTACTACTTCAACCCCTACATTCAGCACTACCAGCACCAATACACGAACGCCTGTATTACTTATGAAGTCTATTGTTGTTCTTCATGCTTCAGAGAGCTCATACATAAGCACTAAGTAATATGAGCTGAAAATCCTTCGTTTTCTTAACAGTGTCTATTCTCAAGGAAACGTGAGGCAAAGTAAGTTGTATTCCCTTTTCCCACCCCATCAGATAGGGAATTCCGTGTTATAAAAAAGTAATTGAAGCGTATCTAGTATACACAACTGCTTGTCAACTGTTGAATTTTTAATGTCTGACTTCATAGCCAGTGCACACATAATGGCATGACTTCTGCTGCGCTCCAGCCCTAGACTACTTCGCTCTGGTTACGTATGCATGTAGGACTCATAGTCATTCTGTATTTTTTTCAGTGACCTCACGAGTTACTGAGATGTGACCCATTCCTTTACCGATATATGGTCTTCTTTCCGTTCGTTCTCAAACTCCTAAAGATTAGCAGGACGTAGTCCGGATAACGGAATGCGTTGTGTCATAGTTTACAGCTTTGCTGCAATATCTGCGCCTTTTGATGCATCCGACTTCAGGATAGCGTCTGTGTCACTTTGATCCTATAGGCTCTGTGGGATGGGACAGCAAACTCCACTCCCGTAATCTCCTTAGTCGCATCTTACGTTATGCATGGAACGTAAGCAGCGTTGATATTACTTGCTCCCCTTTCAGGTGCCAGATCACAAGGACGTCCCCAAATATATGTCCTTTTCCCATATCGCTCACACGTTCCTTACTGTGGCTGGTTCCAACTTGTTTTAGTGTTTTTCGTAGGCATTGCTACACTAATAATTATACGTATGTTTAGTTTCATAGGCTTGCGACAATAAGTATACGTGTGTTTAGTTTCATAGTTTTGCGACATGTATACAGACTTCATTCTTCCCAGCGTAAATAACACGATTTATTCGGTGCGGTTATAAGAGAGCGAACGCAGAAGAAGAAGTATACGGGTGTTTAGTTTCATAGGCTTGCGACACTATAAATATACGGGTGTTTAGTGTCATAGGCTTGCGACACTATAAATATACGTGTGTTTAGTTTCATAGGCTTGCGACACTATAAATATACGGGTGTTTAGTTTCATAGGCGTGCGACACTATAAGTATACGGGTGTTTAGTTTCATAGGTTTGTGACACTAAGTATTCGGGTCATTATATTGATAACTAGTAGCATCCGCCGAGTAACATCAGCAAGCAGGATCTTTTGGAGGAAGTCTTGTGTGTTTCTGGGATCTTCAAAATAAATCAAAGAATATTGATATTGTCACCTGCCATAAGGTGCGTCTAGAAAGGATTTAGCCGTTGAGTTGTCTATCTCCTTCAATAGAGAGTCAAAGTGATCCAGAAGCCATACTTAAGTAGAATATATCAGAGCTTTTTTCTTGTTCTTCAGCCGCAGTAAGACGCTGATTTGGATTTCTTCTTCTTCTTCAGAATTCGTTCTCAAACTCCTGCAGATTAGCAGAATGTAGTCCGGAGAACGAAATGCGTTGTCATGGTTTACAGCATTGTTGCGATATTTGCGCCTTTCGGCCGGACACATCCGACTTCAGCATAGCTTTGGGTCACTGACCCTATATAGGATGGGACAGCCAACTCTATCACATAACCTCCTTAGTCGCCTTTTACGACAGGCGTGGAAGGTAAACAGTGTTGCTATTCTTTGCTTCCCTTTTGGGCCCCGGCAACACACAGGCGATATGGATTTCCTTAATTAACTTACTGCGGTCACCAGCCCCGATGGTACAATGGGCAATTCTGTAGCATATGTTATGTGTTCTATGGGGACTGTCTAACGGGGAACATATCAGTGTTGCCAACTCCAAACGTCTTTTACATCTGTTGTTCGAGTCTATTGTGGCCTATTCTCAATCTTCTTCTTCTTCGGCGTTCATTCTCAAATTCCTTCTGGATATCTCTTGTAACAGGACAATGGTCCTACAAGATTTCCATTTGGATGTAGTCCAGAGAATGGAAATGCGTTGTGTTGCCGTTTTATTTGCGGCAATGGCCCAACACATCCGTCTTCGGCGAGGTTCTCAATCTAAAAATGATTGTTCCTTTCTTCCAAGCTGCATGTTTGAGCTGATTTTCGTATCATGTTGATGGATTTATTTCTGGAAATGATACAGAGAGTCCTAACTGTTGTTGTTAGCAGCTACTTACAATTTTTGCTTGCGGGTATCGCCCGTGTGTTGCCGGGACCCGAAAGGGTAGCAAAGAATAACAACACTATTTACCTTCCCCGCATGTCGTAAAAGGCTACTAAGGAGGTTATGGGATGGAGTTGGCTGTCCCATCCCATAGAGGGTCAGTGACCCAAATCCATGCTGAATTTGGATGTGTCAGGCCGAAAAGCGCAGATATCGCAGCAATGCTGTAAACCATGACACAACTCATTCCGTTCTCCGGACTACATCCTGCTAATCTGCAGGAGTTTGAAAATATGCAAAAGAAGTAAATTTACAAATATGATCCATTTACGGATCTAAATGTGCGTCCCCTAAGCAGTTGTCTACACTAAGGTTAACAAACAAAAATAAATCAATCAACCAAATGCTGGGACTTCTGTTTTGCAAGCCAACGGTGTGAAGTCTGTAGCCAGAAATCTCTCATTCAGACTCACTATAGTGGAATGGTGGTCACAATTAAAATGACTGGCAACTTCTCTGCTCACCATACCACTACTCAGCATACCAACAGCCTGCCATCGCTCTAATAACGACAGTCGGAGCATCGTAAACACAAAAACACACTTCCTTTCGATGATAAAAAAGATGGCGTTTTACTCGCTCAAACTGTATTAATGTTTATGCCAAATTTCAACTTGATTCGGCTAGTAATATGGCCAGAATTCAGCAATTTGATGTTTTGTTGCACGTGAAGCACGCAAAATTTGAATAAAACATGACACGACAATAAAACGTGAAAACATTAAAGTTAACCGTACACTATCACGTGGTTTGAAAATCTCTCACTGAAATAAACAATTCAAGGGTGAAAATATGTCATGCTTTTGATGCGTTTTTAATGATTACTGGTATATATGCCTCCACCATTATTTCTCACTGCTCCCTCCGATGAACCATCTGTATAAATACTCTGGTCCAAGAGAGTCTCGAGTAGTCATTATGTAGCATCATCATTGTGGAGAATCTTCAAATACTATTTGTTTTAGGGCACTTAGATTTGGATCAGTTTGTATCTTTACATTCTGTAAAGTCTTCTATTCTTGGTAGGAGTTCGTGAGCGCAAGTTTACTCTTTATCTATATGAGTATCCTGTTCGAGAAAAAGGAGTAAAGAATAACAACACTATTACCTACCATGCATATCGTAAGAGGCGACTAAAGTTGTTATAAAGTAGAATTGAATGGTCCATCCCACAGAGGGTTAAAGTGATCCAGAAGCAATGCTCAAATCGGAAGTGCCAGACCGAAAGGCACAGATATCATAAAGCTGTAAACCATGACATAATGAATTCCGTTCCGCCCGTGTGTTGTCGATGCCCGAAAGGGGAGCAAAGAATAGCAACACTATTTACCTTCCACGCATGTCGTAAAAGGAGACTAAGGAGGTTATGGGATGAATTAGCTGTCCCATCCCATATATAGGGTAAGTGACCCAAAGCCATGCTGAAGTCGGATGTGTCAGACCGAAAGTCGCAGATATCGCAGCAATTCTGTAAACCATGACGCAAAGCATTCCGTTCTCCGGACTACATCCTGCTAATCTGCAGGAGTTTGAGAACGAACGCAGAAGAAGAAGAAGAAGAGACTACATCCTACCAATCTGCAGGAGTTTGAATACAAACGAAGAAGAAGAAAATATAGTCACAATCACATCTCATTCAGTACTAACACAAACTTGAAACTTTCGTTTGAGTACGATAAAACTATACTACCACAGAGATAGATATTACCGTACGATATAATTATTACTTATCTGTTTCTAACTGTAGGCGTGGTAAATGGAACATTTTCACGTGTGTTCCATCAAGCAAATAAACTTTTACTGCAGGCGACTTTCGCTGCCAGATCCTTGTTCCGTTTCTTATTACCCAATAATTTTTGCGCTACTATCTCTGTTTGTGCAAAATGACAGACTGTATTTAAAACACGGCGAAAGATATTTGCTCTATCAGTTTTCTGTCTATCTGGAATATAGAACACCTGTCTTAGGTCGACGTCTACATGCTACCTATTTTCTGAAGTCTGCACTCAAAATGTGGTCCTTTATTGCACGTGCTGTAGATGAAAGAAGAAGAAAATAGCTTGTTAATTTTGTTTTTGATTTGTTAGTTTTTCTTACCGCATCCAACTAAGACATTCATTAAGTAATGCCCGTATCTTAAGATGGTTCAATGTTGTTTGCTATGAACTGAGGTCATTGCACTCCTGGCAAACCAGTAGGTGTGCAACAATTCTCGTACATTTTCAGTCATCTGTAATCGAATGCCTTTTCTTGGTCTACGAATGCGATATATAATTCTTTGTTGTTTTCTGTGGCTCTTTCTGTTAGTTGTCTAAGTGTAAAGATAGCATCCGTACAGCTTTTGTTCTTACGGAAGCCCATTTGGGTGTTTTGAAGTTGTGGTTCAATATATGTTCGTAGTCGTTGCTCTAATATTTTGTTAAAATTTTTTCCTGTGTGGCTTAGTAAAGATATCCCTCTGTATTTTGTGCAGTCTCTCTTACTGCCTTTTTTCTTCCATATGGGAATGATTATCGCGTTCCTCCAGTCTTCTGGTGTCTCTTGTTTTTTCCACATTACATTAAAAAGTCTGTGTAACCATTTTTTCCCGCTCTCTGCTGCTGCTTTGATAAGTTCTGTTTGTATGTTATCAGGGCCTGCTGCCTTGTTCATTGGTGCTTTGTTTATTGCATTTTCTATTTCCGATAGTAGTATATATGGTTCTAGGTTCGCTGCTGTAGTGTTTATTGTTGTGTCTTCCTCTCCTTCTTTTAGATTTAGTAGTTCCTTGAAATATTGTTGCCATCTTTCCATTATTTGCTTCGGTTCTTTTAGTGCATTACCGTTTTCATCATTTATTATTTCTGTCGGTTCATATATATCTTCTTTGTTTCTCATGTTCTTGATTTTCTTGTAGAACCTCTTTTGTGCATTTTTATAATCTGCGTTGAGCATGTCTCCATATTCTTCCCATGCGTTGATTTTTGCAGTTTTAATGACTTTCTTGGCATTTGTTTTTGCTGTCTTGTATTCTATGTAATCTACTTGGTTTTTGCTTTTGACCCATTTCTTATATTGTTGTTTCTTTTCTTTAGTGGCTTTTTTGACTTCTTCATTCCACCATGCTGTTATTTTTGGTTTCTTTACACTATTGTTCTTGTATCCGCATGCATCCCCTGCTGCTTGTGTTATAGCTTCTTTGAATAGTTTCCATTCTTCTTCTGCTGTTGTAGTATCTACTGGTAGTTTTCGAATTTTTCTGTGGTTTTTTGTGCGTATTGCTCACGTACCGTGTCGTCCTTTACCTGCACTCCATCACAGTAAAACATACCGTAACGGAAGAAGCGGAATAAAGTTCCTTTATCTTTAACTCTCGGTGCTTCTTTAACTTTTATGCTTTGACACTTTAGCTCTGTTCTAAGGCACTCTAGCTTTCAATAAACAATTTGGAAATGTATTTCAAGGTGAAATATCTTCAATGACCCAGAAGTACAAATTGCATCAGATGAGCAATTGATACCGTTGCTAACTGGCTAACTTGAACAAATATATCAACAGATAAAAGTTCCCGTGTCGGGTAACAAGGCTCTAAACATCAAGATCGCTCACTAAGTGACCAGTTGAATCAGCATCTGAGGGCAAAGGTGTACTTTAGGGTACTTCTGTCTTGATCGGACAAGAACTCCACGTTTTATGACCTAGGAAACACACAATGACCTGTCCAACCAGTGGGACATTCCGATTCTTTACGACGCCATTTTAGTCACCATAATTTTCAATAACGGAAATACCCAAAGCAGACAAGGGTCAGGTAACATGAAATTGATAATATTTTACTTGCTGTTTTGTTTTATTTGACAGTTTCCGGTATGTCACAGACTTTTCAACATAAACGTTGAGTCTTCTTCTTGCCCTCCATTTGTTCTCAAGCTCATACAAGCTGATGATGGTGTTCCTCCTTCGCAAGCGAAGATGAGCATGGCATGAAAAACAATAAATGCGATGAAAAAAAATGTCTTATTTGGTCTGGAGTTCGTAGGTGTCCGATGAGTTCGATTATTGCACGGAAAGTTTTATTGCAGTGCATGCAGGAATACTGAAGGTTCGGGGTAGGAGAATTTTCGGATTTGTCCTTCCGCTTCTTGCGCCTGTGGATTGTCCGCAGTGTTCTTTCTTTTTCAAATTTCGTAATGCCAGCAGTCATCTGGGTGTGCCAGGCTGAGCGATCAAGTGATGTAAACAACCAGGAGCTAGTATCGATGCTGCAGTGCTTGAGAGAGTTTTGTAGGTGATCCTTGAAGCGCTTTTTCTGCTCTCCGCTTGAACGTTTACCTTCGCACAGCTTCCCATACAAGCTAGAATGTAGTCTAGAGACAAGAAGTCATTGCGCCATGTTTTATTGCTTGGTCAAACCTCAGTCGGAGATAACCAGCTGGACGATGGTGATGATGATGACGGCGATACTGATTATGAAGATGCCGATTGTGATAATGATCATGATGGAACAGATCGGGGATCTCCCTAATGTAAACCGTTGACTTTGTGCTAAGGAGGTCGTGAGTTCGAATCAAGCTTGTGACGTCTTGTTTACTAAAGGATTTATTTTTCGTAGATCACATGGAATTACTCATGGAAGCTATGAAAGGTACCATCGGAAGGTTAGGTGCCCCTCTGTTGAGGGGGATCTAGTACATATGATTAAACTCAAATACAATGAGAGCACATTCTCCGCGCCTTTTGAACCATTATTCCGCTGAAGACGGGTGTTTCGGAATATTGATGAAAATAAAATGGCGACACAACGCATTTCCATTCTCTGGACTACATCCTGCTGCAAATCTAGTAGGTCCATTGTCCTGGTACAAAAGATATTCAGCGGGGTTTTGAGAATGAACACTGAAGAAGAAGAAACGTTATGATGATGATAACGACGATTATGATGATGAAAGACCCTCCTTTCACCCCCCCCCCCCCAGAAAGCTTACCGGTGTCACTCTTGTTCCTTTATGACAAGCGATTAAGTTTAACTTTCGTCTCTAGGTTGTTGTTGTTCCTTATATGAAGCGGTTAAGTTTAACTTTTGTCTCTAGGTTGTTGTTCCTTATATGAAGCGGTTAAGTTTAACTTTCGTCTCTAGGTTGTTGTTCATAATATGAAGCGGTTAAGTTTAACTTTTGTCTCTAGGTTGTTGTTCTTTATATGAAGCGGTTAAGTTTAAATTTCGTCTCTAGGTTGTTGTTGTTCCTTATATGAAACGGTTAAGTTTAACTTTCGTCTCTAGGTTGTTGTTGTTCCTTATATGAAGCGGTTAAGTTTAACTTTCGTCTCTAGGTTGTTGTTGTTCCTTATATGAAGCGGTTAAGTTTAACTTTCGTCTCTAGGTTGTTGTTGTTCCTTATATGAAGCGGTTAAGTTTAACTTTCGTCTCTAGGTTGTTGTTCATAATATGAAGCGGTTAAGTTTAACTTTTGTCTCTAGGTTGTTGTTCTTTATATGAAGCGGTTAAGTTTAACTTTCGTCTCTAGGTTGTTGTTGTTCCTTATATGAAGCGGTTAAGTTTAAATTTCGTCTCTAGGTTGTTGTTGTTCCTTATATGAAAAAGTTAAGTTTAACTTTTGTCTCTAGGTTGTTGTTCCTTATATGAAACGGTTAAGTTTAACTTTCGTCTCTAGGTTGTTGTTCCTTATATAAAGCAGTTAAGTTTAACTTTCGTCTTTAGGTTGTTGTTGTTGTTCCTTATATGAAGCGATTCAGTTTAACTTTCGTCCCTAGGTTGTTTTTTTTTCTTTATATGAACCGGTTAAGTTTAACTTTCGTCTTTAGGTTGTTGTTGTTCCTTATATGAAGCGGTTAAGTTTAACTTTCGTCTCTAGGTTGTTGTTCCTTATATGAAACGGTTAAGTTGACTTTTGTCTCTAGGTTGTTGTTCCTTATCACAAGTGGTTAAGTGTAACTTTTGTCTCTAGGTTGTTGTTCCTTATCACAAGTGGTTAAGTGTAACTTGTGTCTCTAGGTTGTTCTTCCTTATATGAAGCGGTTAAGTTTAACTTTTGTCTGTGGGCTATTGTTCCTTATGACAAGTGGTTAAGTTTAACTTTTGTCTCTGGGCTATTGTTCCTTATGACAAGCGGTTAAGTTTAACTTTCGTCTCTAGGTTGTTGTTCATAATATGAAGCGGTTAAGTTTAACTTTTGTCTCTAGGTTGTTGTTCTTTATATGAAGCGGTTAAGTTTAACTTTCGTCTCTAGGTTGTTGTTGTTCCTTATATGAAGCGGTTAAGTTTAAATTTCGTCTCTAGGTTGTTGTTGTTCCTTATATGAAAAAGTTAAGTTTAACTTTCGTCTCTAGGTTGTTGTTCCTTATATAAAGCAGTTAAGTTTAACTTTCGTCTTTAGGTTGTTGTTGTTGTTCCTTATATGAAGCGATTCAGTTTAACTTTCGTCTCTAGGTTGTTTTTTTTTCTTTATATGAACCGGTTAAGTTTAACTTTCGTCTTTAGGTTGTTGTTGTTCCTTATATGAAACGGTAAAGTTTAACTTTCGTCTCTAGGTTGTTGTTGTTCCTTATATGAAACAGTTAAGTTTAACTTTCGTCTCTGGTTGTTGTTCCTTATATGAAGCGGTTAAGTTTAACTTTCGTCTCTAGGTTGTTGTTCCTTATATGAAACGGTTAAGTTGACTTTTGTCTCTAGGTTGTTGTTCCTTATCACAAGTGGTTAAGTGTAACTTTTGTCTCTAGGTTGTTGTTCCTTATCACAAGTGGTTAAGTGTAACTTGTGTCTCTAGGTTGTTCTTCCTTATATGAAGCGGTTAAGTTTAACTTTTGTCTGTGGGCTATTGTTCCTTATGACAAGTGGTTAAGTTTAACTTTTGTCTCTGGGCTATTGTTCCTTATGACAAGCGGTTAAGTTTAACTTTCGTCTCTATGTTGTTGTTCCTTATATGAAGAGGTTAAGTTTAACTTTCGTCTCTAGGTTGTTGTTCCTAATATGAAGTAATTGAATTTAACTTTTGTCTCTAGGTTGTTGTTCCTTATATGAAGCGGTTAAGTTTAACTTTCGTCTCTAGGTTGTTGTTCTTTATATGAAACGGTTAAGTTTAACTTTTGTCTCTAGGTTGTTGTTCCTTATCACAAGTGGTTAAGTTTAACTTTTGTCTCTAGGTTGTTGTTCCTTATGTGAAGCGGTTAAGTTTAACTTTCGTCTCTGAGTTGTTGTTCCTTATATGAAGCGGTTAAGTTTAACTTTTGTCTCTGGGCTATTGTTCCTTATGACAAGCGGTTAAGTTTAACTTCTGTCTCTGGGCTATTGTTCCTTATTTGAAGCGGTTAAGTTTAACTTTCGTCTCTATGTTGTTGTTCCTTATTTGAAGCGGTTAATTTTAACTTTCGCTTCTAGGTTGTTGTTGCTTATATGAAGTGGTTATGTTCAACTTCTGTCTCTAGATTGATGTTTCTTTAGCATTTTATTTTAAGTGGAGACACTTGACAAATTTTGCACAAGTCCAAGATGACTGTTTTACTCTATAGATATCTAGAGTGTAGTGGCACTACTTAGGCAATCGTAATCTCTGGAAATGAGTTTTCAGTGGCTTCTTTGCAAACTATAGGCATGATATAGATAAAATGGACGATCCTCTTCCAGCAGTCCAATAACGGGTCATCGGCAGGCATTATGGCATTGGAGGGCATAGAATGGGATTGTCTACTCCACTCCCAGCCTCAGTTGTCTCATCTGACGACATGCATGGTAGGTCACTTCTGCGCATGTTCTCATCCTTCTTCTTGTTAACTGGATACAATCCTGAGAAATATAAGCGTTGTATCATAGTTTACAGCTCGAATCAGATATCTGCGACTTTCGGACTCACACATTTGACTCCAACACTGATTTTGGATCACTTTAACCTTCTATGAGATGGATCATTCAACTACACTCCAAGCCTTGTTAGTCGCTTTTATGACATCCATGTCCGGTCACAATGTAGCTACTGTTTGCTTCTTTTACGACATCCATGTCAGGTCACGATGTAGCTATTGTTTGCTTCTATTACGACATCCATGTCAGGTCACGATGTAGTTATTGTTTGTTTCTTTTACGACATCCATGTTAGGTCACGATGTAGCAATTGTTTGCTTCTTTTACGACTTTCATGTCAGGTCACGATGTAGTTATTATTTGTTTCTTTTACGACATCCATGTCAGGTCACGATGTAGTTATTGTTTGTTTCTTTTACGACTTTCATGTCAGGTCACGATGTAGTTATTGTTTGCTTCTTTTACGACTTTCATGTCAGGTCACGATGTAGTTATTGTTTGCTTCTTTTACGGGTCCCGACAAATTATACTCAACGTTTTAATCCTTGCTCCACTTTCGGGCCCGTTAACAACAGACGAGATGACAGGTTTTCTTACTTAATAATACAATCTAGTATACACTGTACTGAATGAAACTATGTTGAATCTACTTCACCAGAACTCGATTACATTGTACTGTAGATGGAAACGCGAATCTGTTAGTAAGACACCATGAATGGAATCTGTTAGTAAGACACCATGAATGAAACCTATTAGTAAGACCCTATGAATGGAATCTGTTAGTAAGACACTATGAATGGAATCTGATAGTAAGACACTATGAAAGGAACGAGTTCTAAAACACTATGAATGGAAACTGTAATCAAGACACTATGAGTGGAACCTACTATGAACACATTATAAAGGGAATGTTACGAAGACACTATGAAAGGAACATGTTTCGAAGAC